>OY757942.1:24633578-24686078 GCA_963585895.1 Sepioteuthis lessoniana
AATTTATTTGATTCAATTTTCTATAAAAACTGTTGAAAAACTTCAACTCCCGACACTTTCCATCACCATTGGTAATTTTTAAATCTGGTGGCTTTTATTTATTTATTCTAATCCTGTACAACTTTTGTTTTTTGATATTTGTATTGCTGTTTGTCAAGCGTATAGGAAAAAAATCCAGTGTAGTTTTTAGTATAACTCTTTCCTATTTATTTTTAAGGAAACGGTAATTTCCAATGTAAAATGATTTCCAAAGTATTTTCATAGTAAAATCGTTTCTAGTTCATTTTTAAAGTAAAGGTAATTTCCAATGCAAAATCCTTTCCAATAGCAAAACAATTTCAAATACATTTCCATAATAGTAGTCATCTTCAATTCATTTTTATGTTAAAATCATTCCTCATAAGTTGTTAAAAAATAATTTCCAATACATTTTTCTAGTAAAAATATTTATAGTGTAAAATCATTCCCACTGCATTTTTAAAGTATAATATTTATTTTCAAATACTTGTATTTTCCCGAGAGCGTTTTGTTCAGATCCAATTCCAATATAAATTGTCATTTGATATGCTGACAGAGAAATTGTACAGTGGTAACAATTATATAAAGTATGTATCAGTTAAAGCCTTTTGTACAACAGTTCTCAGGTGGAATACTACTTTGTTCTGACGATTGTAGCTTCTTGTAATTTTTCAAAGCTTATATTATATAGTATGTTTTCTTCTGGACACGCATTTGTGCTTGTTATAGCGGAAAAGACATAACTTAGGTTTTATTAGGTTTTCTGGCCTTGGTTATGTAACATAACCATTTTCAGAAGGAAAATTCTGAATTCAAATTTCCTACCAACGGGCTAAGTATATTGCTGCGACGAACTGTCAAAATCATGAGCTGAAACTCCTGAGGCCCGCTGATGTTGTGTTTAACCTTCTTCTGAAAAGTCTTGCGGCAACATTTTTGCCAAGATGATAACATCTTGCTCTTGATTTGGATAGGGAAGACTTGCGGCATGAGCAACAGCCCATCTTTTATAAACCAACGTTCAGGTATTGTTTATATCCAGGTACATATCCCTGGTGTC
This sequence comes from Sepioteuthis lessoniana, assembly GCA_963585895.1. NCBI lineage: Eukaryota > Metazoa > Mollusca > Cephalopoda > Myopsida > Loliginidae > Sepioteuthis > Sepioteuthis lessoniana. Next base: position 24,634,657 of record OY757942.1, read on the forward strand.
TAGTCAGACAAATGGATGCCATAATGTCTTTGAACATCAATCACAAGATGCTGATAGTAATTTTGATCCCTAAATACTTTCACATACATCATCGATGTATATTTGTTGCTCTTTCCTTAGTCACATTTCTTCAACACTCCAATCTATCCTCGATTGAATTTCTGATCTCCGACCGAGCTATGCTCCACACACACACACACACACACATATATATATTTATATATATAAAAATATCGTATAGCGATGATATTTTTGCATTGAGCAGTGTTTTATTCGTTAATGCTGGAACTGCCGTTTTAGTTTTTAAACTGACATTAAAAAATCTAAGCCAACAGTATTTGTCTTAAATTAAAATCCATTACACACACAAAGCAAAGTCATCATCAGATAACGACTTTGGATTTATGCATGGTTTTGGAGCAGAAGCATCATTATCACTAGCCCCCCCCCCGAAGTAATTCACGATACCACCAGACTTTGTTGGATTGTCACCACTCTTTGCCATATCCACGCTGATGTAGTCAGAGCTTTATTTTGGATCTTTTTTTATGTATTTCCTCTTGTCTGATGGAGAAAGTCTAAGATTAGCCAATAATGCTGGGGTTGAGTTGGTAATGAAACCTCAGCATCCACCCTCGATAGGAAATACATAGGTTATGTAGCCATTTCTGACACATTGTTCTCGCAGATTCTCATATTTTTCCAACTTACTTCAAAAAGGGACCGTTAACTCAATAACGAAAACTTTTTTTAATTTAACGGACCTAATGATAATATTTTGACACTAGGTCGTTAACGCTATTTCAGTTGGAAATACGAAATGATGTTCTAAATCGGTTGCGATGTGCCAGTCCGTTTAGCCATTGAGCAACGATAATCTTTGCATATTTTTACGTAAAAGTTTCGAAATATTTCCTTCTTTAACGAAATGAATTACTCTATTGGTGATATCATTTAGAGCTTTATTGGCAGTCTCACACCATATCTTCTCAGCCACGGCAAAAATCTCAAGGACTTCGTTATGTCTCCACGTGTAGCTTCTTAGAGCATACTCGCATTCAGTGAGAATATGTTTGAGGCTGGAAGTTTTCCCACATGCTTTATATCGGTTGGATTTAGTTAACCCCCATGCATGAAAATTGACTGGTGTTGATAAGACGTCGTAGACTGCCTTTATAAGGAAACTTATTTTTTTGTTTTCATGTGCTTGAGGTCACCTCATGTAATAGCTCTGTCTTTTGCACTTTTCCACTTGGTCCATGCGTCCTGTTTTCTTTGTCATGCTGCTATAGGAATATATATATATATCATCAAGTTGTACTAATAGTATGGAGTTCCCTGACTGTCTTTATCGTCCATTGCTTCAAGCAGGTACTCTTGATTGCATCCAGTGTCCGCATAGAACTTGTGCATATAATTCCTGACTGGTAGGCCGGCCAACACAGGCGCATCCATGTGTTGAATGTTGGCAATGAGTTTGTCCTTACTTCTTCAGCAGTGCCCTGTATTCCTTGTTTGTGAGATTGGAGGTAAGTGACCGTACAACCGCTGGTTTTAAGGGTATTGCTTCCGGGATTTGTTCAAAACAGCTTGTAGCATTCTTGTGTTGTTCCCATCTAGCTTTTTCTCCAAGCGTTTCGTAAGCGTCCTGGTGGTGCATCAATACAGTAAAGCACAGATTAGAAGAAGTACCGTATCTTGACATCACTTTCAGTAGATGTGACATCGCTGCCTTGGTATGTGAACCGCTCTACTAATTTCAGAGGTTTGCCTCTTAAAGTGGAAATGGCTACATGAACTCTGTTTTATTTGCATTCGCATAGAGGCCAATGGCTCTCTATGCTTGCTCTAGACTATGTAGTAAGGGTTAGGCTTGTGCAGGTATATTTGCGAGAAGTGACAGATCATCTGCGTAGTCTACGTCTGTCATAGTTTCTGAGGAATATCAAAGAAGTTGGTGTCACCATCGAGAGAGCGAACCATTGCTTTTGTATCTTTGTTAAGCTTTAGTATAGTCGTAAATTTCTTTGGGAAGACCTTATGCAAAGTTATATTTGCTACATCTTTTCCGTATGCATAGAATCAAATATATTGGAGAAATCTACGAACAAAACTGTAGACTCAAGATTTTTGCACGTAATCCTACGATAATTCGATGGTTAGTCAGAATCGGTGAGTTTGTTGATCGATTTCTGCGAAAGCCTTTATGATTTTTCCCAAGAATTTTTCCAACTTCATGTCGGGCACAATTGAGAAGTAGAGCAGTAGTTCTTAGTGATTCCGTGGTTGCGTTTTTTGGGAAGAGAAGGATACAGCTTTTGTCCTTTTTCTATTGTATTTTGTTTATAGACAGTGTTGCAATATCAAAGAAGTATTTCATCAAATTTCTTAGTCTTCCATACTTCCGGAAGTATTTTGTTAAGGCTTGCAGCTTTTCTGTTATCAGTTTTTCCAGTTCAGCGTCAAGTTCTTCCTCCCTGAACTGTACTAGTTTGATGTCTAGTTGGCAATTAATAATTTTTGGGTGGGTTTATCAGTGATTTCAGGAGGGTTTCCAACCAGATTTTTGAAATGATCTTACCACTGCTGAAGTCTTGCTTTTTGTCTGACAGTTTTTAGTTTGGCTCTCGGGTGGATTTTCCATTTGCGTACTTCATTTACTGTCGCCCGGCTAATTGTGATTGTATATATTCAACCAAATTTCTGATTTTATTGATTTGATCTTGAATATATCGTAGTTGTTCTTTTTGGTATGTTTTACTTCTTTTTGGGCTTTCTTCAGTTTCTATGTATCGGCATTTGTTGAATTTTCTTTATTAATTAAGGATGCTTTTTTCATGTTACCTCGTTTTTCCCTCTGGACTTTAAGTTTCTGCGCATTTGTTGGGTTTCTTTTATTAAGTAAGGATACTATTTCACGTGATCTCATTTCTTCTTAACTGCTATTGAATCCCTGGGAAATTTAGCTTTTGGTTTGATTCTTATGCATTCGACTGTTGCTTCTTTATGGCCAGTATGTTTTCTTATTCGTTATTCAGATATCTCCAGGAGAGTAACAAAATTGTTTCTTACAGTTGTCATATATTGATTACTTATATTCCAATTGGCAAGTGAATACCTGTTTGTTTCTTATTTCTGCGTTGATTCAAAGGAATATTTGCTATGACGATTCTATAACACTGGTAAAAAATTGAAATGGTGTCGAGGCACCAACATCTTTTTTTAGCTAATTTGAGTACACTAAATCTGAAAATCACCTTACTTTTTCTTGATTAGCTACCGGTTTTGCCACACAGAAACGCCTCATTTTTGAGAAAAGGAATTTTTCATTTGTTTTCTGTATATATGATAATGACCGATGTAAATCATAAAACCCTCTTAATTCGTATTTAGAGCAACAAATATTGTTCTGCTTATCGAGAAATGCTATTTTTGCAATAACAATCAAACAGTAAGTCTTTAAAAAAAATACGATTAAATATACCAAGACCAATAAGTATTTTCATTGAATTATTTAATAAACTAACAGCAAAAATAAACTCTTCGTGAACATAAGAACTCTGGTAAAAATGTTCTCTTTTTTGATTGTCTGTCATGTTCAATGTTATTTAAGTCCTTTTTGATACTCCAGCAGTATTCAGCCATCTTTCATTTGTCCCATCGTCCCTAGTTGTGCTCTTCTATTGTTAATATGCCCTGATGGAATCGTTCTCCTTGATCATCATTCACATCGCCGCAATTACCCGGAAATCTATCTTGATAGCTATGTAGAAAAATTACTTTAATGCTCATATTAGCGACTATGTCCTGTAGACTTTTTGATAGCTTTTCCACTATCTTCTTGTAGTTTTCGGCCCAGCGATTGCCTAAGAAGTTTTCATGATGTCAAAAAACGATGTCTAACCATGTAATTCCAAGTCATTCATTGAATTAATAAATTCATCATCGTTAACGAGTTTCCTGATGTTATGGCGAAACTATTCTCATGGTGTTTATCATGTAAAACGGAATAAGCGCATTCAATTGTGATGTTTTTTAGTTGGAGTTCCTTTCTAACTGTGAAAACAAAAGCTCTCAAATTGCTTAGTTTCCTTCCGTAGTGAAGGGACAAAGTGATAAATTTATAAACAGAAGATTTTAGGCTGTTATTTTTCATGTCCCCTTAATTATCAGGTTTATTAAAGTGTATTACTAATAAAATTTATCAGTTACCGTATTTGACGGCATATAAGCCCCTCCTTTTTTTTTTTTTTACTAAAAATACCTTTTTAAAATTCCTTTAAGTCTGATATGCTATATGTAGATTTAAAATACGCGATAGTCGGTCTAAATTATCCACCTGGAAACTCCTATAAACTTAGACTTTAGAGTAGCTTTCATATACCAATTGTCATTATTTAAAAGGCTATTATGCAGATTAAAAGTGTTATCCTTGATAATATCCATGATATTAATTTCATCACGCTTAATATTAGTACTTTGTTTTTTCTTGATTTACCCTGCCGAAATTGGGGTGAGTCTTATACACCATTGCGTTGTATATGTCGTCAAATACGGCAATTTGAATTTTTGTGATAAATTGGAAAATTTGGTACTTCTATCGAAATTTTTAACTCAAAACCCCCTTTTTTTTTCTTATTAAAATAGTTTATTTCAGGTGGCTGACATAAATTACTTGGCATACCCGAGAGTTGATGGGTTTCTATGACCTTTATCAACCAAATTTTGCGATCAACCCAGATCGTGCATACGATAAGTTTCCAGACTTTTTTTCGTATGGCCACTTTTATTGATAGTACACACATGAAACTCTAGTCCTCTTCGAAGTAATCTCTTCCGGCTGCAATGCACTAGTACTGTCCCAACAACTTCTGGAAGCCCCCATGGAAGTCCTCTTGTGTGAGCAAGTCAATGATTTTCGTCACAGCCTCTTTCATCTTCTCAATTGTCTCATAACAACAGCCTCTGGGCTTAGGGAATAACCAAAAGACACAGGGAGTCTTGACTATAGGGAGGGTGAGTAAGTGTCTTGATGCTCATCTTGGTCAAATAGCCTGTGTCAAGGATGGAGTTGTGGACTGGTGTATTGTCCTGGTCGAAATGCCACTGACTCGATTTGAAGAGTGCCGGCCTCTTCCGACGGAATCTCTTCCTAAACTCCCTTAAAACCTCAACATAGTAACCCTAACCGTAACCCTTTGGCCAATCAACTCTGGTGTATTGACTTCCTTACTCCTCCTACACCTCTCATCATCCCTCACAGACCCCCTGCCTTCCTTGAATCTCTTATGCCACTCAAAAACTGATGCTCGATTCATACAAGATGCTTCAAAAGCAGTCTGAGGGATTCCATACGTTTCTGTGGATTTTTTTTCCATTTTAAAACAGAATCTTATTGCATATCGTTCTTCTAAAGTGTCAGATTGCATTTTTGAAATTGACCAGCTGTGGCAATCAGGCTTTAGCAGGGTGTATTCCAATTGCTACTGTAGCTGTTCATTTAAACCTGAAATCATAAAAATTGGTCAGTTATCTCATAAGATGTATAGCAATAACATAGTGAACTTTCAAGAGTCTACGACAAATTTAAATGGCCATACGAAAAAAGTCTTGAAACTTATCGTATGCACCTCGTAAATTGATTCTTCTTCCATAAATGAGCAATTACAGTACCGTAAAAACTGTGGTTAACCATGAAAAACTAAGGCCATTTTCGGAATCAGCACCATTAAATTACCTAAAAACCGTGTTTTGTTTCTTGGCACCAAAAATTGTGTTGACCAGTATAATCTGTGGTTACTCCTTTAAAAGAGGAGTATGTCACACATTTCAAAGCGTTGTTTTTTCACTTCTTGTAAATAAATTCGTAATCTCATGTTTCAGAGTTATTTGGGTGAGTGTATGTCTATAGTTTTCATTCTTTTTTTTAATTTAGTGTTTAGGCATACAAGCCTGTTCTCAAAAGAAAATGAAACTAGACGTTCACTATTTCTGTTTAGCGAGTTGTGCATGCTAAATGTATTATTTCTATCTTTTCCTATTTAAGCATTCATGTTCCCTCAGATTATCAGAACTTTGTGCTTGGGAATGTGTTATTGTAGAAGGTGGTGATGTCTGTTTTATCACTAGCATTGGTGAGAATGTAGCAAGGGACAATTGTTGAGCAGGGGTTGCCATTAAATAATCACACATATCATTCTCGTTTGGATTTTTATTCATTCCTACTCTTCGGAGTTTTTCCAAGCAGACACCAACATGTCTATCCATTTATGAGATCTTGGTATTATAGTTCTACTTCTCGAGGCTCTTGCATCTATGCCCTTGTATGCATATGATGATTCTTATCAATTGCAGACGCTGTAAGCTTAGGTAGTTAGTTTATTGGACTTTTAATGTTCTAACGTTAAAATTCGCCATGTTGACAATACTTTTCTATTTCAGTAAGTTTAGTTTGTAACTGTTTTTCGAATTGAGGGACCACAGCTCTAGTCTACGCAGAACATGCCCTTTGCTTACCCGCAATTCTGTTTCAGCGTGGGGTTTAAATTAGTCATGGTAATCTTTCGGTGGTTTTTTTTCTCATCAATAGACGCCACCATTATTGATGAATAGTTGTAGTTTCTTGACTGAACTATTTGATCCTGGCTATTATCTTATGAAATTCCTTTGCCCAGCATCAGGTGAAGGGTGCTGTTGACCTGCTTTTGGGTTCATTCACTTTGCTTTATAACCTCTATGCTGCTTTCCCTGGTTTCCAATGCCACACGTTTTTGTAGCTTACATAAAACACTCCTCCCTCTGTAACGTGATACGGTACATCCAAGTTATGAAGAGAATTTCTGCGTAAGGAGAGAAAGAGGTAGAGAGAGAGAGAGAGAGAGAGAGAGAGAGAGAGAGAGAGAGAGAGAGAGAGAGAGAGAGAGAGAAGAAAAAATAATGAGGAAAAAGCAAACGGAGAGTGAGGCTAATGCACTCTTGTAACTCAGCCAGTCACGGAAGAATGATTATGGTAAATATAAATGACTAGAAAAAACTGGAGGTCCTAAATCTTCTGCGCAGGAGTAGAATCACCAGAAACGGATATGTCCTTCCTCGGACACCAGGCAGACGTAAGGGGACGACTCGAGTTTGAAAGTTTGTTGGCAGTCGATGAGGTAAAGACGCGAAGATAAGAAGACAGACAAAAATTGCGCCCTCTATATTAGGGGTGAACACCGAAAAGGAGTCTCTCACTGGACGCGCAGCTGTGGAGACGAAACCAGCGAACAAGTACGTTAGAACAGTAACAGAAAATCAGAAAGAAAATTCAAAGTCTGTTTCTGCTCTCTTTCTCTCTCCATGACGGTTCTCTTTGTCCAGCTGACACGGGCGACTCAGTTTTCATACAATGTTTCTTCCTACAACTACTTAAAAAGAGTAATAGTGAACAAACTTTTGTATTAATCAACTGAGACAGAGTTTTGTGTGTTTGTTACCTTTGCCATGGTGAGGTCATACAACCACTTAAAACGTAGCGATACATGCATAAACCCCTTTCACCACGTGGGTGTACAAACATATATTTGGTACCGTTATTGTACACCTCGAACTCTGTTATCCAGAGACAAGCCGGGGCAAGTAAACAGTAATTATAGAGGCCGTATGTTTCATTATTGTTGAGTTTGATCTCCTCGGTTTGATCATTGTTTTAGTGTCATGGAGTTAAACATCTCCGCTGCTGCTCTTGTAGGGTTTTGATAATGTAACTTTTATTTCTCAAAGAAAAAAAGAAAAAAAGAAGAAAAAAAAGGATTTTTTAAATTTATTTATTTAGTCGAACTGGGATGTTCAGCTCAAGAGGATCTTTCTTAAACGCCGGCTCTTCATGAGATAAATACTTACGTTCGTTTTGTTGAATATTTTCATCATAAATTAAGAGCTTTCATTTACATTTGGAATTTTTTGTTTTGCCCGGCTACATAAAGTTAAAATTCCAGTCTTTATCATTTATCCTTTTAAGCATAAGCCAAAATAGAATTTATGAGATTTTTATACTTTCACCTTTAAACATTTAAGTTTTAACTAAGTAAGGTTTCAACAATCCTTTTTAATTCGAATCAAGCTTTGGGGATTGATATTATTCTTTACTTTAACCTTCAATTTAGTTATTGTCTTTTTTTCGATTTCCTTTTACTTCTATTTATATTATTATTCATCGGGCTATTCCGGTAGTCTTTGAGTATTTGAATATTTATAAAATATTGGAAACATAGTTTTCTATTTTTTAAAAGTAGAATTGTGCTGTGAAAAATTAAAATGCATACAAATATTTCGATATAGTTAAGTTTTCTTATCACAAATAATTATAATGTTTTGTCCTCTAGTTTTTTTTGTCCTTATAGAACATCTTTGGGAGGCTTAACTTTGAATTAAAATAAAAATTACAAAAGACACATGTTCGTATATCAGTTACTTTTTATGGCGTGTTTGGGCAGTAGTATTTAGCGTGGGAGGGGGTGAGGTGGGAGAGTATGGCTTACACACACACACACACACACACACACACACACATATATATATATATATATATGTATAAGGAGAAAATGTAGATATTTTGGGTAGATCTGAGAAGATGATGAAAATGAATGGAAACAGTGAATATACTAAAAGCACAAACAACAGATTTAGTTCAAAATATTTCGTTCTTATTTATGGAAAGAACTTTTTCAACTGAGAAAAATAGCTTTTTTTCTAAAGTTTAGCAAAAAGAGGGAATAGATAAGAGTGTATAAATGTGAATATAAAAAGGGGGTTAGGGTCTAAAGACAAAAGAAAGAAAAGGGAAAAGGGTGAATAGATCAAGGATTAGGTGGTGTTGGTAGGGGTTGTCGGTTTTGACTTAATTTTAGTGAGAAAAAGAGAGAGATAATATGAGGAAGTAGGAGGTCTAGAGAGGGAGGAATGGAAGGGAAGTAAAAGGGGAAATGGTGACATGCATGCTGGGGTTGTGGAGACGGAGGGCCAGGTACATTCTGTTTTCTCAATATATATATATATAGTTGGAGAGAGAGAGTGAGAGAGAAAGAGAGAGAGAGGGAGGAAATGAAAAAGAAGAGCGAATGTTAATAGTTTAACAGAAGTGAGTAATGATTCCATGACATTACCAGTTTAATACGATCAATTTTACTAATACTAATTCAAACATTGAATCTATTAAACTAATTATAATAACTATTAGTGATACTTTAGCTATACTGTAAATAAGTTTTCTTTTTCTTATAAATTTACGAATAAATGAACTCTTTGAATTACAAATGCATGTTTCTTATTTTAAAAGACTTTACTTTAAGAGAACGGCAAAGATAATAACTATCAGTGCCTTTGGAAGTTCCACTTTTTATATTTTTTTTCTTTTGATGCATAAATGTACAAAGAAATTTACAAGGAAAACTTTATTTGAAAATACACATTTTAAATTCCTGTTGTATTATAATTTTGTATTAATAATTTTATATATCATCCTTATTTATTTATTACCTCTCACTACTCGTTTCCTTTCAAACATTTACATAAATAAGGTTAATTAGACTAATACAGTTGATTTTTATTTGCTAAGAAATAAGTAACGAAAATTTTATTGAAACTGAATGATTTGCTCACTTTCGGAAGATCATTTTATCATTTATGAAGTATTATGCAATTTTTTGTTAAAAAATCTACTTAGAAATTAACTATAATTTTTCATAAAAAGCATTTTTCTTTCTTTCTTTCTTTCTTTCTTTCTTTCTTTCTTTCTTTCTTTCTTTCTTCTGTTTGATTCTTTTTCAATTGAGACAAAAGATAAGCGTCTGATGTATAGCATTATTAATTTCCTTTTCTTTCTTTCTTTCTTTCTTTCTTTCTTTCTTTCTTTCTTTCTTTCTTTCTTTCTTTCTTAAAGGAATAGTCCATTATTTATCTGAGGTGATGAGTGGGCGTAACATTGAAACACATGAGTTCATGTTTTACTCCATTAATATAGATTGTAATTATGTTAGTAATAATAGTAATTGTAATAATAATAATAATAATCTATTGTTCCGATCATGATTACCTTCATATGATGTTTATATATCCTTTTTAGAAGAAACATACATAGTAGTTAGATGGAGAGAGCTGACAGTGTTTAATTACCAAACGGAAATCACGTTTCTTCCCTCGTTCATCGAACGCAGTAACGTGCAAGATGTCCGTCATTAGTCGGTGAAAGACTGGCCACAAAAGAGAGTTTTGCACAATCTTCCTCATTAGTTCGGATGAAGTCCTGCAGCCCAAACACAGGAAAGGGTATTAAGACGACGGGCAAGGCGGTTATCGGGTGCGGTTGGAAAAGAATATTGGACAGATGGGAGGAAAAGGAGAAGTAGAAAGAAGGTAATACGAGGAGAAGGAGGAGGAGGAGAAGGATGCAGGAAGTAGTCGAGGGAGTTGATAATTGCATGCGTTTGTCCAATTATCAGCTCCGGTAGAAGACAAAAGAAGGAGGAAAGAGAGGGTGGGAGAAGGAAGGGAAGAAAGACATTTTAAGGAACTTATATTTAAAAAAAATTAGGAATTATGAAAGGGCTAAAGAAGGAAGAGGAGTTATAAGTAAAAGGATAAGGAAAATAACAAGACATTGAAAGAGGAAAAGAACGAGAGTAAATAAATAAAAAAAGAGAATAAGACGAACCAGGTGAAAGAGCAGAAAATGCGTAAACTGAAAGGAGGAGAAAGGAAAGAGATAAGGACAAATTGAAAAGATAATGAATGAGGATAGAAAAAGAAAAATAAGATGAAGAAAGAGAAAAGAAAGGAAGGGAAAATAGTAAGATTATGAAAACACGAAAAGAAAGATAAATTGAGAAGAAAGAAGGAAGAAGAGAAGGAAAAGGAGCACTGACTGAACATAAAGAAGAATGAGAAGACAATGAAAAATGAAAGCTGGAAAAGAAAAGAAGGACCAGAAAAGGGAGAAAAATGCGAAAGGAATGAGGAAGAAGAGTAGGAAAAAAGAATTAAAACAGAAAGAGAAAATCTGGAAGAAAAAGCTAAAACAATGAAAAGTATTAAGACAAAAGAACGAGAAGAGAAGATGAAAAAGAAGAGGCACAGACGAAAGGAAAAGAAGAAGACGGAGAGAATGAAGAAAAGAAAGAAAGAAACAAGAAGAAGAAGAAGAAGAAGAAGAAGAAGAAGAAGAAAGTATCGAAGATGATGAAAAAGAGGGAAAGAACAAATTAAAGCGTATATAGGGTTAATAAAAAATTGAAACAAACGAATAAAAAAGAGTTGGTGGACGAAAAAGGGAACAAATAACGACCAGACGATGATGGAGAAAAAACTGAAAAAAAGAAAAAAGGGGAAGAAAGAAAAGACAAGAAGGAAAAAGGACAGGACGTGAAAGAAGTAGAAAAGAAGAAAACTAGAGATAATTAAAAATGACAAAAGAAAAACGGAAGAAAGGTGAGAAAAAGGTAAATGATTGTAAAGAAAGTGAAATAAAAAAGGAGAACAAAGGAGGAGGAGGAGGAGGAGGAAGGGAAAGAAAAATACGAGAGAATAAGAAGAGAAGACAGCGGTAAGACGAAAGGGAAAAGGAGAAAAGAATGAGAAAAGAGAAGAAGAAAACAAAATAGAAAAGAACGAAAGGGAAAGGATAAAAAAGGAAAAGAAATGGAAGAAATGTCGAAGGCAAAAGCAGAAGAGGCTGTAGTAGGGAAATGTCTGGGTAGAATTATTCTTACTTGAAGAAAAAAAAAAAGGAGAGAAAAAGAAAAAGAAAAAGAAAAGTCAGATAAAATTTACTCTTCTCATTACAAACAACTCTTCCCAACAACGAATAAAATCACAAATCGCCTCAGGAAATAAAATATTTTTGTGAAAGAATCACTAAGCGAGCATTAGTCGAAATAACAGATGCTCAAATCTGTCTACAAGCCAAAATCTTATTGCCAGCTGCCAATAATTTTTTAAATCTGCTTTTTCTTTTTCTTTTTCTTCCCTTATTTTTATTTATTTATTTATTTATTTTAGTTTTGTTTTAAATAATAACGGATTTTAAATTGAATGTATTTTTAAAGACATGTTGCACGAAACCATGTTGTCATTTTTTTCCAAGAGAAAATCATGAAAATCATAAGAATAAACATGACGATAATACCAAAATTGGTGCTGCTTAAATTATGCTGCAATATTCTGGCAAATCAGTATCATTGAAGAGACAAATTGTTGATTTTTTTTACCGACAAAAGGGATTTTTCTTGGTTTTTAAAGTTTTTTGTTTTAAACATTTTTAAATTGATTTACATTTTATTTTTTGTTTATTTAAAAACTAAAATATATTTTTGCTTGTTCTTAAAAAAAAAAAGAGTCTGATCCTGTGTTTGTGGGTGGCGTCGAAGTTCTGTAGGAAGATTGCCATGTATTTTACAATGATTATTTTTATACATTGAAAATTTTATTTGTAGAATTTCTTTTATTTTAATTTTGCTTCTTGTCCAATCAAAAATACATGATTCAACTCGTGGCCGGATAGTTTTGTAATTAAAGTCTGTAGTTGTAATAACAGAACTTGGGGAATCGGAGTCTTTTGTTTCGACTTAGCGAGTCAGTTTGCCCTCTGCTAGAACACACATACATACAGCCATAAGAGATTGATAAACAGACCCATGAAAAGCGTTATTTAGATACGTACGCATAAGCAAAGAGAGTGCGGTAAATGAAGACACACCTCCTCTTCTTTGACTATGCTTCTCTTTCTCTCTCTCTCTCTCTCTCTCTCTCTTTCTCTCTCTTCTGACTCTCTTTTTATCTATATGTTTGTCTAAAAAAATTCACACTTTCTCAGACATTTTCTCGCACATTTACTCTCATACTCTCTCTCTCTCTCTCTCTCGCTCTCTCTCACGCACACAAGCACATTCTTATATAAAAAATTTTGCAATATTTCACATATTTAAACTCTTATTCAATATTTCACATCCTCTCTCTCATATATTCACTCCTCGCATCACTCACACTCCCTTTCTATCTTGTAAATACATGAACACACACTCTCACGCTTTCTCAAGCGCATAAGCACCCTCTCTCTAACACACTCTCTCACTCGCACATAATCCCTTTCTGTCACTGAATCACGCAAGAACTTTCTAACACGGACACACACAACTCTTCCTTACGTACTCTCTCAACCATTTTCTTACTCTTTTAAAAGTCATACCCTATCTCTCTATCATACGCAACATCTCTCCCACACACGTATTCACATTTTCTTGCACTCGCATACTCCTTCACTCAGACTCTTTTTGCATGCATTCGCACTGTTGCATACACCAAAGTGGTGGGAGAAGAATAAAAATTTAACTCATAAATCTACACATACATAAGCGCACACAGATATACACATTTGGTCTGAAAATGCATTTACCAAGAAAGAAGTCAACAATTCATAAAGGTTGGTTGGTTGTTTAATGGCATATCAATCTTCGTGGGTAATCTAATACCAAAGCCATCCTTCTAGAAGAACAGCGGTGATGATAAGTAAGTTCATGCTTTTCGCAAGGGTATTTGGCCGAAAGTGAACGTAATAGCGCGACTGGAGTTCGAACTCGCTAACTGCGATTCCGCCGCCGAGCGCTTTAATCATTATACAACGCTTTAACCATTACACCCCAATTCATGAATTGATACTGACTAATCTTGACGTCTCTACATTATCACTTTATTATTTAAGTTGCTCAGCTGCGCATGCGTCTTCTTTTCAATTTTAGAATTAAAAAATTAGTTCTTCACTGTCGAAACCTTTTTGTTGATTTGTTTTGTTTAAAGCCGAAGTCAGTAATTTTATGTGCTTTTAAAATTACAAAAAGTCGCTTTTATTAAAGTTTAGGGTAATTATTCGTATTTTGAGGGCATTTTATTTGTTTTTTTTTTAAATCATTTATTTATTAGAAGTTACTTATTTACATCGAGAATGGCATCCGGAAACAATTCAGGTTCGTTTTGAGGTCTCAGATACAATCGAAAGCACATGAAAATTATTTTGAATAAACAATTAATTTTATTATATTCCAGTCATCAATTAAGCTAAATTTCAAAAGAAATAGGTAACTAAGTTTTTTGTTTTGGCTAAGTGATATGAAATCTATTTCCTCATAGTGCGAAAACTGGCTACCAGAGAAGGTTCATATTGCGAGATATAGAAAATGAGCGAGTAGTATGAGATGGACAACCTTTTACAATGAGGGAAACAGTAAGACTCAGCGAGTTGGATACAAATCCTTCTGAGCCGGATCTCTGGTATAATGTAAAACTTTTCCAGGTAGAATTTTAATAATTTCTGAAAGTTTAGTTGAAATCGAGCTAAAATAGCGGAATTTTCGCGGAATAAACGGACATTTGATGAATTGTAAGAATTTAAAGAATCTTAAAAAGTCATAAAAATGTCTATCTTTGGTAACTCGTTGAAACTCAGTTTGTAATAAATAAAAACAAGAATTAAAAAGAAAATAATATAATGGCGTCATAGATATGTTTACATAAAGTTTTCGAATGAAGATCTATTAATGAATACGAAAATAATTTTAATGCATCTAAATTTATAAAAATATCAAAAATACTGCGGAATGGTCTGTTACTTCGGCGTCAAAGCTTTCGCAAAAGAATGATGTCCTCTTCCTACTGGATGTTGAATGAATGATGGGTGGTACTATCCATTTTTGCAAATCCTGATTTTCATGTTACAGCTTTTTTTTCAACGTAACGGTTATAGTCGAAGGAAACGTAGTCAACCAGTTATGGGTAAATAGTGGGCTAAACTGGACTATATTGCTTTATATAAGGCAACCGATCTATTCATATTTACCAACCCCTCCGCTCGGGTAGGATATGACACGAGGTCAATTTTAAGCGGAGTTTAACTGGTTTTGAATTCAGAGATTTCCTTCTTCTAGAACCCAGTTTATCCTACTATTTACCCATAGCTGGAGGGAAAATAATTGGATTCATACCTTTCCCAAGGGTTAGTGCTATGTGAATTGCAATTAGACTGGTCCAGGATTTGAACTCGTGTCGCCGTGTCCATTTCCTACGACGATAACCATAACGCCACGGGCAACCGATCTATCAGATGTTATGCTAACAACATCGATCAAAAACCATTAGTAGCGATACTGATGCATTTCAGGAAAAAATGATTAGTTTGAGACACAACCTCCATCGCAACAACTACCCTGAGCATACAACATCGGTTCCAAGAAACCTGGATAGGAGGATAGAGGACAGTACCCGAAAACTCACCACAGTATGTCTGCCCTTTGTCAAAAGACTAGCCGAAATGATCCAAAAGATATGTAGTCCATATGACATTAGGACAGTACTCACAAGTGGTTCAACTCTCCGGAGATATCTCTTCCGGGTCAAGTCACTAATAAAGTTTAACATGATCAAGAACTGTGTTTACTCCATCTATTGCAGTTGTGGTAAAATATATAAAGGCGAGACAGGTCACCTACTAAAAGTAAGGCTAGAAGAACTTCGGAAGGCAGTAGTACGAGTTGAGATTGAAAAGTTGGGTATGGCGGACCATATATGGAAGGAAAAAGGAAACCATCTGCCCTTATGGGATGAAGTTGAAATAATTGATAGAGCTGAATATTGGAGGATTAAGCGCCCTAAGGAATCAGTACATATGTGCTGATGGCTGGCTGATTAGACCAAGTATAGAGATGAATACAATATAGGAACCGATAATTAAAAAGGTTAGATTTAAAAAAATCTGAATATGAACATAGGTAAAAAATCACACATGATAGTAGTAATTCTAGTCAAGTAAGAATATTAAGTTTATAAATCCCAAAAATTCACTCTAAACTCTCCAGCGGGACATATAGCATAACCTGGTATAGCTTCAACGGAGACAATCATTTGGTGGTTGCAGGTTCAACCCTGACTACAGGCGAGTAACAATAAAGGAATACTTAACACTTGTACCTGGTTATGGCTAACGGAATCAGAACGAGCGACCCCGTGGATTCAATAAAGGACGTAGTTCAAAGTTCTATGTATGTTCCCGAGTTCGACAAACACTTGAAGAAGGCCGGAGGACATATCGACCGAAACGTTGTGGAAATAACAATAAGGATGAAGACAATAGTACGAAAACCCTTAATCATAAGAATCATCAAGCTTTATCTAAAAAATTCAGCCAAACGCAGAATGTTGTTATGATAATTTGTAGTGAAATGGTGTCCTGTTCTTCTGTAATAAACTGAGGCAAAAAGTGTAACGGGTTCTAAACACGCTTCCACCACTAAAAACAGATTACACGAGTAATTCATTTGTTAAGCTTTGGCTTTGTTAATGGTCATCTGTGAATTGATGGGCATTTATTTATTTACTGAAGAGAAAAAAAAGCAGTTATGAACTTGACACTGTATGTAAAAAAAGAATGTCAGACCATGATGAAAGCTGAAGAATGTTTCAAGCTAAATATAATGATAAAACAAAGGTGATGATATCAGTCTGAAAAAATTGTGAAAAAATATGATTTATCTGAGGATTTCAGACAACGAAGAATGTATCCACCCAAATATAGAAATAAAACCAGTACGGATGAGGATATTTAGAAAAATTGTATATGGGTTTCATTCTAGTTGCGTAAGTCATGTCCTTGTACCTTACGCTGAAAGCATCACCCCTCCCTAAATCTAATCAAAATTGATCATATAAAAACTTCTTAAGCTTTTCGTTTACAAGTTTGTATTTTTTATTTTAATATATTCCTTCTCTTCTCCGTCAGGTTTTTCATATTTCTTCTACATTGTTTTCATTCTTTCATCTCTTTTATTTCTTTTTTCATTGCCACCTCTTCTTTTTCTTTTTCTTTTTCTTCCTTAATCTGTTTTTCTCTCATTCACTCTTTCCATTTCACTCAACGCTTCCCTTCTAGCAATATCTATATCAATGAATGAGTGACTACGCAGGCCATCCTAACACATTAAAACACCGTTACCATTCACACAACACTACTCAAAAGGCTTCAGTCAGCATCGAATGTAATATTGACCATACAAAGACCTATCCATGCTTGACCAGTTCTTCACAAAAGCAGGGCTGCCCTGGCTGTTGGCTGACAAGATGTTATTATATAGGAATATCGCCTTCATGACTGGCAGTGGATAAGTTACAGACACAGGCCGGCATTGGTCTATGGCTTTGCCGTGGCTAAAGTGAAACCATTCGTCCTGCGTATTTTGTGCCCTCTCTCTCTCTCTTTCTCTCTCTCTCTCTGACAAGCCACCCATTATCTCCCTTGGGCCTTTCAGAGGCTAATAAAGATGGGCAGTAGTTATAGGTTGGATGGCTTTAAGTGGCCTCGTTGCTTTTATTTTATTAGAATTTGTCCTCATTCGGTCATCGGGGTCTATTCAGATGCCATGATACATGTTTTTGTAAATGGATTAGATACAGAGGTTTGGAATAAAACATGACTGTGTGTGACATAGGGTCTTCTTTTAAGAATAGCAAGTTAGGTTTATGAGCAGATTTTTTTCCAAAGAAAGAAAAAAAGAATGGAAAAAACGAAGCTGAAGAAAAATATTGAAGGATAGAAAATATAAGGGTTTAAGGATAAGTATTAATTTTTTGCTTAAGAAAGAAAGAAAGAAAGAAAGAAAGATTTTGCTTTGGATTGAAGTGTAGTATCTGATCATTTCCTTTAACTATGTTTTTGTCTTCAAACAAGGCGCGGCAATGAAATAAAACGAAAGAAAAAAAAAAGAAGCAAAAAATGACTAAAAAGGACGAGGTAAGCCAGGTCCTAAGTGTTCGAAAATTATAGCACCAACCCCTCCATTAAACGAAAGAGGGACCCGGAAGATTTTCAAGCAGATACGAGGTGCATACGATAAGTTTCCAGACTTTTTTCGTATGGGCACATGAAACTCTAGTCCCCTTCGAAGTAATCTCCTCCGGCTGCAATGCACTTGTTCTACCGTTCCACCAACTTCTGGAAGGCCCCATGGAAGTCCTCTTGTGTGAGCATGTCAATGACCTTCGTCACAGCCTCTTTTATCTCCTCAATTGTCTCATAACGACAGGCTCTGAGCTTAGGGAATAATCAAAAGTCACAGGGAGCAAGGTCTGGACTATAGGGAGGGTGAGTAAGTGTCTTGATGCTCATCTTGCTCAAATAGTCTGTGACAAGGATGGAGTTGTGGACTGGTGTATTGTCCTGGTCGAAATGCTACTGACCCGATTTGAGGAGTGCCGGCCTCTTCCGACGGAATCTCTTCCTAAACTCCCTTAAAACCTTAACACAGTAACCCTAACCCTAACCTTTTGGGCAATCAACTATGGTGTTCTGACTTCCTTACTCCTCCTACACCTCTCATCATCCCTCACAGACCCCCTGCCTTCCTTAAATCTCTTATGTCACTCAAAAACTGATTCTCAATTCATGCAAAGTGGTCGAAGTCTGAAGCATTCCATACGTTTCTGTGGATTTTTTTCCAAGTTTAAAACAGAATCTTATTGCATATCATTCTTTTAAAGTGTCAGATTGCATTTTTGAAATTCCCAGCTGTGACAATCAGGATTTAGTAGGGTGTATTCCAATTGCTGCTGTAGCTATTCATTTAAACCAGAAATCATAAAAATTGGTCAGTTATCTCATAAGATGTATAGCAATAACATAGTGAACTTTCAAGAGTCTACGACAAATTTAAATGGCCGTACGAAAAAAGTCTGGAAACTTATCGTATGTCCCTCGTATCTTTTTTGTGTTCAAACTAGAGAGAAATGACAGTATTTATTTGAGTATTTGTACTTCCAATACAAATCAAATTGGTGTAATATATATTTAAACAAATGATAACATTCAATGTTGACTTCGCAAAAATATTTCATTGGTGTGGATTCAAAAAGTACCGAAACTGAAATTGTATTTACCATAGCTGAAATGAACAATGGAAGGAACGTTATTTTTCTTCAAAATAGTTCCCACGGCATTCTGCATTTTTCCAGCAATTTTTTCATTGGTCGATGCACCTCTGAAAAATCCTCTTTTGATATACTGTGAAACTGAGTAATCTTATTTTTTGATGTCTTCCATATCATCGAATCTTACCCTTGTGGTGAACTTTCAATTTAGGTAAAAAGAAAATATCTCATTGAGATTTTATATACGAGTGACTACGTTTTGCTCTAAACATAATCAATAGTATAGAAATATATCAACTTGTTTAGACAGCACATTAAGCTTCTAGATATTATCATTTTATTATACTTTGTTTCACTGTTCACACGTCTTCATTCAAATGTAAAATCAAAAAATCGAAACAAGTAAGGATCTAAACTCGCTATTTTTTTCACAATTCGTCTGTCTGTCTCACTATATGTGTATATATATAATGAACCCTCATGTTGTCCTCGATGTATGAGCAGCTACCTGGGGCTATAGAATACGCCTACTGCATTTCTGCAGAGGGGTAAGCACTTTGGGGAATGTGGAGTACTCCTTAATAGTCATTACTTGTTAGGGTCCCATCTATGAGACAAACAGAACTCTGTATTAATATTAAATTGAATTATTAGTGTTAGGTAGCAATACTTGAAACCATGAAACTGTATGCCAACAAATGAGCTTTGGCTCGTTTAAAAGATGTTACCAACAAACTATTCATTCAAAAATCATATATGCAAACAGGATTTGGCATTAAATGTCCATCAAGGGGTGAAATGCCATTGAACGATATAAACTAACTTAACCTAACCAAAAAGTATAAACAAAAACCAGACCAATAGATAAGAAAGTAAGCCCTCAACACTATCCTCAACGACATTAGCGCATCGTTAAACCGTTTACAACAAAATAGTAATTATAGACATAAAACGTACATTATTCCCAAACATCTTGGCATAAAATAGTCCCATACGGGTTGAGATATACCGTTAAAGTCTACCAACCAACCAACCAACCAACCAATCAACCAGACAACCAATCGATTTATGTGGGCATAAAAAATTGGACTACTTACACAGGTTTTATATGGTTTCTTTGTCTAATTCTTTGTGGGTTATTTAATGCTAAATTCATCCTTGTAAAAGAACAGTAATGATACAATTTAAACTGTAGCTGGAGAGATAAAAAGAGTTCATACTTTTCCCAAGGGTGTTAATCTGAAAGTGAACATTCTAGCACGACTGGGGTCCAAACTCACTTATTCCGATATCACACTCTCCCTACTTACATCGGTGATGGACTTTATAGAACATACTACTCTTTTTTTTTTAGATTAGCTGATTACAGAATAATAATGCACTAATGTTCCAGAAAGTTCTTCCTTCTCCTAGATTAGTTGGTATACTGTCTGGGGAGAGTAGAAGAGATAGATTCCTGTCTTTCCCAAGGGCATCAGAGAAAAGTGAAACGCAATATATATATATATATATATATATATATATATAATTCTAAAATTACTATCCCGCTGTACAGGTTAGCCCCTGGGTTACCGCTGTAACAGCGGGACATGATATAGACGCTTCAATTTAGGACACAGTAAAGGATTCAAATTAGCATTTCATAATTATATGTTATATTGAGAATTTGGATGATTATGAACATTGACAGTTGATCTAGCGCCCTATCGACTGGGATTGTGGAATACGCTGACTGATGGCCGTAAGTGGTGACCCGCTTTAAACGGGATCCTGGTGGTTGAGCGGTACTTGGCTCGGCAACTGAACGGTAAAGTTACTTGCAATTCACCACTTCGGCCCTTACTAGCTAGACAAGCGGCCGGACAGCACCGATCCGATCAATTGGCTGGTCGTTTTTAGCTCTAGCACCTATATGTTTTGTCCTGAATGTACTTTTCAATCTGCACCTTCAGCAAATTCTTCAACCTTATCTTTTAAGTGCTAGAAGGCGGTAGCTAAGGGCCAATTGCGTTGAGGGAATGGGAATTTGACCACTGTTAAATTACTTGATAATTAGTAACGTTTACTGAAAACCCGAAATTAGCAAAGGCTCGAAAATCTACTCCCTGCTCGAGTATACTGGTTGTGTATCCCCGTATCAACTAAGGCGAATGGGTTTCCCTCTTGGTACATTCCCAACACAAGCTAGACTCTGTGGTTGGTGGTTGAGCAAAGGAGCAGCGAAAAATATACATTACTTATGGCCTCTTCAAACAAAAAACTAAAAGAAATTTATCTGAATCAGACTCGGAGAATGAGGCAAGAGACTTCCTCAGATTCATTGTCATTGAATCTTTGGAGGAGGTCTATCAAGCTAAATTCTCCCCTTTCCTTATTGAAACGGTTACCTCCAAAACGTGAAGAAAACTCGAAACAGAAACTTGCTTGTTAAGGTGGACAGCCGGAGACAGGTCGAAAAAATCCTCACTATGTAAAGCTTCTATATTTATAAATGTAAGCATATCCCCATAAAATACTGAACACATCGAGGTAGGGACCTGGTGTTGGTACCAAAGAGGAGATCATAGCAGCCCTGGAAAAACATCAAAAGAATCACTATCAGAAAGAATGGTGATCAAATCGAGACCAACACCTACATCCTGACAAAGAAGTGAAGATCGGCTACTAACTCGAGAGGGTTGAACAATATATCCCTGCACTCCAAATGTCAAAAATATGGACATAACACAAAGGTTTTCCGAGGACGATTGACATTTACAAAGTGCAGTGAAAAGGACCTAGACCACTTGGAAGAAGAGTGGCCAAACGAAAAGAAATGTCAAGACTGCCGACAAGATCATCAAGCTTACTCGAGATCGTGTGACATCGATAAAAAAAGAAAAGGAAATATTACAAGTAAAGCACACGAAGAATATAAGCTTACTGGATACAAAATAAAAATCAAGCAATTATCACAATTGAGCAAAACAGTGGAGTTACCATTCATCTTCAAATCCATAAAATTCATCGTCTTCACTAACAAAAATTTGATACTCATTTTCAATACTACTATCATCGTCGTTAAATAATTTTGTGAAACAAACGGACTAATATTAAACGTATTGAAATTAATACAATGAATATTATCAATGATAACTCTTTTAATCTGGATAGTAGCCTTTTAAATCATGACAATAGGTATATGAAAGTTACTCTAAAGTCTAAGCTGATAGGAGTTGCCAGGTAGCTAATTTCGGCCGACTATCGTGAATTTTAGAACTACATATGGCATATAAGATGCAGGGAAATTTTTAAAGATATTTTAAGTAAAAAAGAATATATATGCCGTCAAATATAGTAGATTAAATTATTCAAATTAATGGTATAATTTTTCCAAGCCATGCAGGGGAAAATATTGTGGTAATAATTCATGTTGAGAAAAAATTGAAAGTTAGAGAAATTAGAGAAAAACATAAACTGGATGAAAGAAATATGTTATCTACTTCTTATGCATAAGAGCTGGGATAAAAAGTAAGAGAAAAGAAAGTAAAAAATGGTTATAATTGCCGATATTTCATGTTAGAATCAAAGAAGTTAATAAGACTTCCAATTACCCAACCCCTCCGCCATGCATAGTCAGTCTTTAACCATGGTAAAGCTGTTTTGAATGCAGTTTTCCTTCTCCGAGACTGATTGCCTGACTAAGGCTAAAGAACTCAGTCTGACCAACTATTTACTCATAGGTGGGTAAAAACAGATAGATTCATGTATTTTGCAAGAGCATCTGCCCAAAGTGAAACGCCAACAGCCTCGTCTGGGATTTGAACGCGGATTACCGATTACATTCCTTACGACAATTATTGTTACACTAAGCGCGTCTCCGCAACTTTCAATGTATGAGATTTGCGAAAACAACGCAAGAGAAATAAGATAAAAGAAACACTAGTAAAATAATGATAATAATTGACAATGATTCGACTGTGAAATGGTTATTAGAATACTTCACTCCTTCCGATAAATAAGCATCAATATGATAATGGACTTTTCTTACAACGGAGACCCAACGGATTTACGCGTCGTCTAGTTTCAAATAAATGCAAAAGATGCCCCCATCTTCCAAACCTCAAACCAAATAATTTTCGAAAATGTGTTTCCCAACTGAAAGTAATTTCACCAGAAGGAGTATCTCATCCCGGTATCATATTTCCATTACGAGAAGTTTTTTTCCCTCTTTGATCATTTTTGGTTGGCAGCACCCTACCAAGAACTGATTAGTATTTTCGACGCCTAGCCATTTCTGCTTCATCAACAGACAGGCTATTCTTCCTTCTCAGCGCCGAAGAGCTTGATTCGCGACTAGATAAAGAATAATTTAATTACGCTTTTTGGCCAGTTCCATAGTATTCTTTCGGTATCACGTCTCTGTCAGCAAATATGATTATTTCCCTATCTATCAATCACATTCTGCTACTATTTATCGATTTCAATCAGCTCATATCGTCTGTCTATTTATACCTCTCTATCGTAGAGCAAGTTCTTCCAAATATAACTAGTTGAAAGTATTTTGTTGAATTTATATCATACTAGTTGAACCAGAGGAAATTCCACGGTATAATTAGTATATCTAAAATTCATATATACTGTATCGTTCAGGCTATATATATATATATATATATATATATATATATATATATATATATATATATATATATATATTCACTACTAGATAAAACCTAAAATGATAGATATGTCATGCAAGAGAAATGAAAGAAATACTAGAAAAAAATTGGAAGAAGACAGTTCAGAATGAATTATTTAAATTTAGCCATATCATTATATTCTCTTTTTTATTTTTATATATGGGAATAAAAAACAGGGAAATAAAATGAAAAATACTGGTAAAATACTGATAATAATTGATAACACTTAATCTAAGAAGGATATATATATATATATATATATATATGAAGACTGTAAACTTCAATAAGATACTTTCGAAATGTTTTTTAATGAATCAGTGTTTCAATAATTTCCTTTACATGCGTAAAAACGTTAGTAAAAATAATTTAAACACCGATCCATGGAAAAAAATCATTTTTTAGATGAAGAAAGAAGCACTTAATGACACCATATAATTTGCACTGGATTATCCTGTTTATTTCTGTTCACCATCTTATTTTAACATGTTTCCTTTGAGGAAGAGCTAGCATATCCTCATTTCTGTTTTACCTCTCCTTCGAGTTGACTAGTGACAAATTGGTTCCAAGGCGCCTTCCACGACCTTGGCGATTACAGGTGCCAATCTGGCATTGGCCACTTTGTATTTTTGCCAATTCTGCCCGAAAAGTCAATGTATGTATCGCTAAGATTCATTCCTACCAGTCCAGGAAGTCACCTATAGATTTTGCCAGAATCATATTGTGGTTGTTGTTATTTATAAGTCTCGTTTTGGCAATCTCTCGTTTCATTCCTAGATTTTTGCAAACATTTTATAATCTATCTACACCGTGGCACATAAATAAGTACATACCAAACAATTAAAAAAAAACAAAATATGAATTTTTTCTCAACCAAATGCATCGAAGTTTAATTATTTTTGGTGGAATATTATTCAATTAAAATGATTATTATTAGGTATTATTTATAACTCTCTAACATGGAAATTCTGAAACCAAAAGTAAAATGAGACGTACCTATTACAGGCTACTACATATTCTTATGAGCAAAATATTTGATAATAAGTGGTTTGTTAGTCATGTAATTGAGTCTCTTGATCAGCCATTTTTTATTTGATGTTTGGTTTCGTTAGGTTTTATGGCATATCAACCATTGTAGGTTAGGTAATGCCAAATCCTGTTTTACATATATATTGAATATATAATTTGTAAACACATTTTCTTGATATTATCTTTACCGTTCTATTTGACCCATAGATAGGACCCTATTAGAGGCTACCACTCTGGGTCTGAATGAGTCTGGAATCAATAGCAATTAAGGGGTACTCAACATTCCTCAAAGATCCAGGGCTGGAGCCTCGTCACCAGATGGTTCGATATAATATCCTGGACAGATATAGTCGGTGCATTGTACAGCCCCAGCCGACTTGACTGTTTCATTTCAGTGAGATCTGAAAATCAATTGAGATATTGAGAACAAAGATGATTTTATGTAAGAAAATGTCTTGACAAGATGGAGCTATAGGATGATTCATAAAAAATGATTTATTGTTTGATTGAAGAGTTTGTACATTATATTTTTAGAGCTTTAAAATTTTTAGAATATAAGAAATGCAATATTCTTTAGGACTTGTTAATAAAAAAAATGAATAAAATAAAATAATATTTATAAAAATAAAAGGAATATAGTGTTCACGAATGGCCTGGGAAACCGAGGTTCAATCCCAGGTCGAGTCATACCAAAGACTCAAAAATGGTACTTGATGCCTCCTTGTTTAACCGTCAGCATAATAAGTAAGGGATCAAGGGTAAAGCGGAGCAGTCCACGGAAAGGAGTAGCATCCTCCCCTACACCTTGATGTAGTATCTCATGAAAAGGGAGAGTTCCGGTCACCTTCGACTACAGTCGCCAACTTTTATTTTACACACACACACACACACACACACACATATATATATATATATATATATATATATATATATATATATATATATATACCTTGAATACACACGCTTAAATCGGTGCCAGTAGGTGTCGTCAGTGATTTTTTAATCTTCTGGGTCATTGGGGAGTTTCGGGTCTTTCAACATCATACTCCCCTCACCAGAACGACCCCCTCAGAGATGACCAAACTCTGAGTCACCTACCCTATAAGACGCTAAACAAACTTATGGCTTGGGCGGCTCGAAATAAATAATCCCTCAGACCAGGCCGAGCATTCGATTGGCTTTTGAAACCAGCCAATCGAATATATATATATATATATATATATATATATATATATATATATATATATAAAAGGCATCCACCTTTTCTTTAGCATATATTCATTGAATTAATGGAGCTAGCTACGAAATCTGTCACTTTCAGTTTCAATGATATTATATATTGGTAAGTTGACGGCATATCTATGAGATCTCCAGTTGACCCTTCAATGGCTAATATTTTTGTGGGGTTGCTGGAACAGCAGTTATTTGGTAAGGTTCATATATCTTATTGCTATGTCCGCTACGTTGACGACACTTTTGCTTATTTTCCGTCATGCAGCGAGGCATTGAAATTTTTTCCTTGTTTGAATAGACTTCGGCCTTTTCTTACTGTTACTATGGAGGAAGAAAAAGACAATATGCTACCCTTTCTTGATGTGTTAGTCGAGAAGAGTCTTTCTTCCTTCACTACTAGTGTATACTGTAAGCCAACTTTTACAGGCTTATACATTAGTTAGGACACTTTCGTCCCAAAGTCAAGGAAGATTAACCTTGTCAAATGTTTAACTCATTGGGCATTGATGATCTGTTCCAAAAATAGGATTGATGTGGAAATTAAAAAGATGACAGATATATTTCCGAGGAATGGATATCCAGACAACATCATTTCTACTAGTATTGGATCAGCAATATCTATATTTAATTCCATCAAATCGATTGGTCTTTTGCCCTGTATATATGAAGATACCTAGGATTGAGACCGTCAGTCAGCTTTTTATTGATAAAATCTCTGGGTCGGTTATGCGTTGTTTTAACTGTGAAAGTTAGAACCATCTTCATCACCAGACCAGCATTTCAGTCTTTTCAAAAGGACGTCCTATCTATACAGCTACAAAGTAAGATGGTTTATAAATTTCAATGTCAGTGCGATGCTGACTATAAAGGTTGGACTCTTCAAAGGCTGAAAGTCAGAGTTAAACAACTCGTCCCTCGAGAATTATTAAGATGGCCTCAAATGTCACATTCAGGTTAGCCATTGGTGATCATTTGGCTGGTCATTATATATGCAAGACCAACTATATTGATGACTGCTTCTCTATTCCATGCAAGGCACGGTCTAAGCAGTATTTTGCCCTTTTAGAGACTATAGTTATTAAGCTATGTTCCCCTATCTTATATTTTTCTTGTTTGGCGAATTGTGTGGGAATCGAAGAATTTTTTCTTTAAATTAAACCCTCTCACTGTAATTTATTACATTTACTTTTAATCGATTCCGGTGTATTTTGATGAAAAAGCTCCGAACGAAAGGGTCTCTTCAATTTGTTTTATTATTGTAACAAATGAATAATGATTCCTGTAATATACGTCCTTATAAAATTTGCTTGTACAATAATTTATGTATATAAGAGGTGTCACCCAGTTGACTATCTAGGCCACCGACAGGTCATTGATCAAATGAAGGCTTGTCTAACTATCCGCCCTTGTTCCAGATCCAGACAACCAAAGTCACCGATCGCTAAATAAATCTGACAGGGTTGATCATTCAAAGAAAAGTAAATTGAAGTCGAAAGACAGAGACAAAACAAACATGTGGTATTCAATAATTAATAAAAAAAAGTTTAGTTAACAAAAAATAACAAAGTTCGTTTTTTAAAAGAAAATAGTCAAGTCAGTTGAAAAAAAATGAATACGTCTGATCATACAAGTCCCTTCCCTGTTGTGTGAAGTAAAACGATTCAGAGACTTGGCCCTTTTTATCTCAGCAGTCAGTCTAGTTGCAGGTTCACACTGCTTTTCAAAAAACTAAGTCGTAGCAGTTCTCAATTCAGTTATGAATTCTGTTTCGTCAGGTTCCCGTTACTAACTCGTGATTCTCGCTTCTCTGTCTCAGAAGGTCGAGCTCAAGGCTTCAAATTCAAAGCATTGGGGGTTGACTGCTGACTGCTATCTCCGGCTCCTGTTTCCGGTCTGCCTGGCTCTTGGGAAGAACGTGGTTTATATAATTATTTTTCTTATTTCCAAGTAGGGGTATCTCATTGACGGTTTTCTAATTAATTAGATTTCAGTAATTAATTCCATCCATACTTAGTTATCTCCGACTCTTGCGGTGAATGACTGTGACCGTTACTCAAAGGGGAGGGATTTCCTTCCACTTTCACATGTCGGCTGCTGTGCCCTTTCTCTCACTCACGTGACCAACATGTCACGTCAAGCAATTCCTTAGTCTTCCAAAGAAAAATAAATATATAAAAAAATTTCCATTCTCAGGATTTTAAATGTCTCCCCTTACAATCTTCTTTGTACCTGGGCTGCGATTGACGCTTCCTCTGACCTCATTTTCAGCTTTATCATTGTTTAGGCTTGCTGTCTTCCGATAACAATTTTAGTATAATCAAAATAGATATTTTAGCTTTCTCTCTTTCCTTTGTTCTGGTTAAAAAAAATAATTACATACTATTCGTTTTTTTCTACATAGCCAAAAATTAAACCCTGTATCTGGTAGCTTTTCCATTTTAAAAAGTATTGTATCATTCTTCTAAATATCAATGCACTGATTTTATTCTTCTAAAATCCTCGCTGATTATTTTTCTACAGTTAAAATAATTTTCAGATTATTCTCGCTCCAGTTTTCCGGCGCACCACTATGTTACAGCTGTACCGATTTTCGGACGACTAGATATTCACGTTTTTATTATAGTTTTGATGCTACAGACTTTGGTGATTAATAAATAATAATATCTGTTTTAATTGTATGTTTTAGGAAACATATATAAACAATTTCTGGAATTTTTGGCTAAGAAGAAAATAGAATTTTTATTAAAAAATTGTTAAGGATGTCCTTATGTACGGATGATAATTTACACAATCATAATGAGAATTTTAATGATATGTAGATTGATATTAACGTTTTATTTCTACATTTTGAAATGACTGAATGTCAAACTGATTCGTAATAAATAGTTGCAACCCCTTGTAAAAAAAAAAAGTAAAAGAAAAAAGATAATAGTAATTTTTTTTACCAATAACTGTGCAGATCTGTATACAGAAGAACAATGTCTGACTCTGAATTAATATTTAGTATCATAATACGTGAAAAATGAAACTTTATTCTTATCTGATAGGATTCAAATGATTATTTTTTAATAGTAGAAACTTAAATTTGCTTTACTTATTTACTCTAATCTTTATTATAATGAACTAGAAATATTTTTAACTAATCTATATTATAATGAATTAGAAATACTACTAAAAAGACATGATAGGAATAATCTTTATTGGCTCCAAAACTCGTTCATAAAGAGTGGGTCTTAAGAATAATGATACCGATGTTTTTTTTCCTATTTCAGCAACTTTGATTAAAAATTTGCTGGTCAATATTAATTCCTTACCAATTATTCTCACAGGAAAACGTTGACCAGATTTAAGGAGAGGCGTCACTTTTGTAGCTTTTCCTTCTGTTCGTCAAATGTCTAGTCGTCTGGAATAGATTTCATTTTCTACAATTTCTTGGCTATCCAAAAATGCTCTGTGGCACCTATAAACTTGTACCAGGGACAGAACTTGTTCTCTATGAGCCCGCCTTAACTTGTTAAATATTTCTTTCGCATTGTCTTGAAATTTGACGCAGAGTTTGAACCTAGGTGCCATTTTTGTGATACTCTACTAAATCCGACATTACTTCACTGAACATAAATTCTAAGAGGCTACATAAACAGAATATTTCACGTTTACTCAACGTCAACGTTGATCAGCTGGTTTTCAATCAGAGGTGTCAACCTGAAAAAAAGAAGCAAATTAAGATACACAGTCTCTTATACATATTGTTTTTTTTTAATTATTAACTAATTTTTTCATTAAGTAAAAACAAAAAACAAGCAAAACCAAAACAAAACAAAACAAAAACGTGTTATTTAGCATTTCAAAATATATGTCCAACGTGACTAAGTAAAATAATTAAGCGAAAATGATTACTCCCTTATTTCGAATCTCAGCAGATTAGACTTTTTTTTTTTTATATCTTGTTTAATTCTATTTTGTTTGGAATGACGTGTCTGACAAACATTTTAGTAACGACCAAAATTTAGGAAATTTTTTCCGTATTGACGAGCGGAGGATTAGACAAGCCATGAGGTTTCGTCGGGGAAATTATGTTTCAGTTGAGCCCATGGAACTCAATAGTCAAGCAGAAAGAGGAGAAAAGGGGCGAGTCAACCATAATTTAAGGTATGAGGATTTTGTCGCGGGGTATGATGTACATGGATATAACACACGCACACACACACACACACACACACACACACACGATATACATGGGTATGACACACACACATGATATACATGGGTATGACACACACACACACACACACACATGATGTACATGGGTATGACACACACACACACACACATGATGTACATGGATATGACATACACACAAACACATGATGTACATAGGCATGGCACACACACACACATACACACACACACACACACACACACACACACACACACACACACACACACACACACACAATGTACATGGATATGACACACATACATAGCGATTATTCTTTTGTACATTTCTAATTATATCTATATGCTTTAAAACAGTGTTCATATAATTAATATAAAAATGAAAGTCATTGTTTAAGTATATTATTTCTATCTGTAAATAAATAAGGAGAAGTCCTTTATAGTTAACGAATTGAATAATTATAATGACCAATTAGAGTGTGAACGTATACCCTACACTATCATTGTAAATTGGATAAGAATCTGTTTTATTCTCTAGTGAACACCTCGGTGTTAACAAACGTTTCGCTATGATGTGCCAGTTTTTCTCTAATTGTAGTATATGAGTATATAAAATCAGATTATTTATAAATTTTGTTAAGTCTGTTCACTTTCTTTCCTGTCCACTTCTCTTTTTACTTCTTCCCTTATTTTGAATTTTCTCTTCTCGCCATTCTTATTTCATCTCCATTTCCACGTTTGACTTTCTAAACTCCAATATCTTCCTGTTTCTCTTTTTTGCATCTATCTATCTATCTATCTATCTATCTCCTGTTCATATTTT
The DNA here is from genome assembly GCA_963585895.1 of Sepioteuthis lessoniana. NCBI lineage: Eukaryota > Metazoa > Mollusca > Cephalopoda > Myopsida > Loliginidae > Sepioteuthis > Sepioteuthis lessoniana. The sequence goes on from OY757942.1 coordinate 24,665,533, forward strand.
CCTGGTACAGGCAGTTGCTTCTGAATGTCTCTTTAACTTTTCTGTTTTCTGTGTTTATCCTTTATTCTCTTCCCCTTTGTTTCTTTCTCTTTCTGTCTGTCTCTCTCTCTCTGTCTCTGTCTCTCACACACACATACACATACACACACACAAACAAAAAAGCTCTTTCTTTCTCACTCACTCTTATTTCCTTCAATAATCACAATCCTCTCTCTGAATAATTCAATCATACTTTTTATACATCACACACCTTATCAATTAGATGTCCTCTTTCTTTTTCCTCGAAAAAAGACATCATGGGAACTAATCAAGCGTAATCTTGCAGCATCTAATACCTTAAAAAGGTTCTAAATGCATCATAATTTCTCACCAGCCGATGAAATACTGCAAAATCTCCAAGGTTTCTCTAAGGCCAGGACAACTCTCAGAAAAAGGGAATCGAAAAAAGGGAGACTTGGGATTGTTGATCAACGCACCGCAACAGGACAGCCGGAAAATTCATCTTGTGAATTGAAAATCAAATGACATTAAAAAGACTTAATACTGGACGAGAGAGAGAGAGAGAGAGAGAGAGAGAGAGAGAGAGAGAGAGAGAGAGAGAGAGAGAGAGAGCATCATTCATTTTTTAATCTTTAACTTATGATTTATGTTTTATAAAATGGCATTAAATCATATGAAAAAAATTATCAAAACAATAATAAAATCAAAGACATTAAATTAAATTTTAAAAAGTGGGTAATGAAAAAAGACCAAGCAATGATTATGATAATGGCAATATTAAGGTGTTGAAGTAAAGAGGGGACAATTTCCATTTTCTCCAAATAACCTATATTAGCCCTAACAAAATGCATTTGGGGATTAGACCAGTTTGACATGATGTGAAAGGTTTTATATTTATGAAAAAGTTTTCAAATTAATCAAAAATAAGATACCATGTTACTCACGTGGCCTTTCCATTATCACTTTAAAAAAAAGAAAAGATATGCTGTGTTTCTTATGCTCAGATAAGCATATTTCTTCTGAAAACTGAAATATTCATCTAAGTGGTTAAGACTTGTGTTGCATATACACATGACTAATAGACAGATGTCAAGAATCCCTTTTACTTATTTCGTTTATCTAACCAATGGCTATTTTTAAACTTTTAGTTGGATAGAGAATATTTTTAATCATTTAATATTATAATGTTTTATTACTGAAACAAGAAACTCAAAAAAAGATTGCATGTCCTGGAAGTTGATAAATTAACAATTAAAAAAATGTTTTGATGTCTCTAGTCCAAAGGATGCATTTTTTACTGGACGTGTTCCAAATGACCGCTATTTCGCTTATCGCAGTTATAAATCATTATCATATTAATGGGTTGCATCTATTTTGAGACCCTCTGTATAATAACCTTCAGTAAAAAAACAAAAATGCGAAAAGATCCAAGTCCCATCTGAGTCCTATGTATTCTTGTGTGTGTATGTGTGAGGTGTCTGCGTGTGTCCTTCTATATATTTAACTGTGATCTGTTCCGTTGACCCAGACACTGAGCATTTAACATTCTAGTGGCGATTGAGACAGGCGCCTAACCAGTATCAAGGATATTTGCTCTAAAACTTACTCAAGATATAGAGAAAATATCGTTTTGGTTTTTAGAGAATGGTCAGTTGTAAAGTATCAGTTGTGTAAACCTGTACAGTAACAGAGATTTGAGAAATTGTGTGTTGAAAAAATGCCAAATTGGACGGTAAAATTCTTATATTCGAAATTATACATATCGAAAATTATACTGAAAAGATGAGCCCGAGTCACCGCAGTGAAGATAGTCTGGTGTTAGGTGGCACATACATATATGATAGATACAAAAAGACTGAGATAGAGAGCTGAAGACACACCTTTCATCAAATTCATAAATATAACAGATCTCTGAAAGAGATACAAGGCTGCAATATTTTGATCTTAGGCTGAGTAGACAGATACTACAATCCCATCCATGCGTAAATCTTCATTTTGATCTGAAATATGCTAGTAGGAAATTATTTAAGAAAAAAGTTATGCGACTTCGTTAAAATCAATCAGAAAATGAATGAATGAGCCAATCAGTGAATGAATAACAAAAGTCGATTGAATGTATGAATGAATGAGAGGAAGGAAAGTAGGAAGGGATTTAGCAAGGCGTTGCACATTATTTTCCTGATTGAGTCAGTGTGTGACGGAGCTAGTTCCTGAAACGTCCGTGTCCCAAGGCACCAAAGACGCCCAGAAGTTTTTTGTGTACCGATCACCGAGAAAGAATGAGGGTCAGTGACACTAGAGAGGCACAAATAAAAGCACATTTGTTGCTTTAATACGACTGTGTACATTGGCGAGGTTAAATCCCTAATGCAATTGTCGGACAGGATCACATTTGCATAGACGGACACCGACCAGTAAATTACCTTTTCAAATTGCTACGCAAAATTGGAGTGCACGTTTCGATAAAGAAAATATAGTTTCGCAACAAAGACGTTTCTTTTAGAAACGGCTTCGTTATTCCGTTGGACATATCAACTCAGTGTTCCCAACAAAGTTTTCTTGTTTTCATGCATTTTACGAGTTGTAGCAATGCGAATTAACCTGACATTTGCCATACTTAGAAAGATCTATATTAATGATTTGGAAGAGGTTGTCCGTCCTCTATAGACAACCGTATTGGTTTTATGCAGTTCTACGCAGGATGCTGTGAAAGTATTTATTTATTTGCCTTGAAACCACAACTGATACAAGAGCTTAAATAGCTTGAGTAAGCTTTCTGCTGCAAAATATAAATCTTATATATAGTCACCAACATTTGTTATGTTTTCGTCAATCATGAAAAAGTCCTTATCACTGCCTCCAATCACCATTCTGTTTTTTTCTCAGCGTCTTCATGGAAATATGCTATCACCGTTGGGGACAATTGGACTCACTTTGCTATTTGCGCATGCAGCAGATCTCCACTCTTCACGACATGGTTGGTATCTCCCCCCGCAAAAAAATGGCAGAGTATTTTACAACTTTGCGTTAGTGACACCGCTTTAGTTGCCTGAACGAAGTTTAACAGAACGTCGGGCAACCTTAGAAATTCCAGCTCTTGGTTTTAAATCAGAGTTTTCCCTTTTCTTAGATAGGTTGCCCTATCTGTGTTTGGAAACTGTAAAGAAAAAGACTCGGTATCAATTTATAGAGCTACTGTATAAGTAAAAATGTGTACTCTAAAAATGAAAATTACCCGTAACTAAAATTTTCACGCCCATATAACGATCTTCAGGCAACTAAAAAATTGTTATAAAAATAAACTAAATTTCTGCGGAGAAAAAAATGGAGAGAGAGAAGAGATAGGTATTTTTCAGTTGGGAAACAGCGAGAAATGAAAAGCAAAACGTATCCTCCAGGATTTGAACCTGAGGCTCCGAGTCCATTTTCTGAGACAATAACCACTACGCGTTCTACGCTTTCATAATAGATTTACCTCCCTTGAAAACCTGGAAAAAGATGAAAGGAAGAGAATATAGTAATTAAATTAAGATTTCACGGATTCAACTTTTACAATTCTAATATCTGTTCATTTTCCCCGTCATTTTCAATTTAGAGTTTCATGTGACTAGTTTCAAATCTTTACACAGAAGTTTTTTTCTTCATATAAATAAACGTCAAGCCGTTCTTCATGACCTTGCTTTTTATGAACCTTAATGGTGTGGTCCTAATGATTTGCAACAGTTTTGTTTTATTTTATTTATACCATTTTCCTCAGCACAAAAATGCTTGGCGTCATTCTTCGTGCTGCAGAGAAAAGACAGGTCATTATTTACACAATGTTAAAGAGATGATGATGAAAGAAGAAATGAGGAAAGAAGAGATGATGAAAGAAGAGAAGGCTTGTAGTGTGATAGATTTAACAAAGAGAAAAAAGATCTTAACACACGAACGATTGCATAGATCCACAACTATTATATAAAATAATGAACCAAATAATAAATTGGACTAAGACGATGTTAATGAGGATGAAGACAAATTGGAAAAGAAAATACAAAAAAACAAAAAGAGAGTAACCTAAGTTACGTAAAGATATAGATAAAAATACGTATTTGATGCTGAGCTTATTTTTCAGACACCTAGAGCAACAAAAATATGCTAAGGCAAATCTGGAAAACAATGAGAATGTACTCAGAAGAAAAGTTTAGCAAGATTTCACACCGCCACACCCCTGATGAGATAATCTGTTGAACTGGAAGTAACAAATCATTATGAAGTGCGAAAGAGATAATATCAGTACGCAGTGGCCGCAAATTCTTCATTGAATTTTAAAAACGTTTTGGAATATTCCTATGTCATAATTACTATTAATACGTACAACCGGGGTATCTGTAATTCCGTAAATCTATGGAAGAGTTGAAGTTTGAAATACATACGCAGTAAAATACAGACAAAATTTCATTGAATATTCCACAAGGCAAGATGGTTACTATCATCGAAAATGAACTCAGCGAACAACATTCAAATCCAATACAAAGCTGAGTGTGTTTTTCGTTGCCCTAATGGCTATCCCTTCTCTCCCAACCTCTGCTGTTAGCAAAATAGTTGGACTGAATGGGGTCTCTAACAAGTAGGCTAGGAGAAAGATAATTCTTTGTTCTGAAAATTCCATGAATAATACTGGTGCCAAGATGCATAGCACATTGATCTTTTCTTCGAAAACATCGGTGTCATGAAGTGGATAAATTGGCTGCATGGGCATCTGTTAATATTCCGTAGAAGCTTGTCCAGACTTTTGCTAAGATCTTGTTGCAGATCCTAGTATTGCAAGACTGACGATTGTAATAACAATAACAATAACAATATATATATATATATATATATATATATATATATATATATATATATATATATATATATATATGAATGCAGTTTGTATGACTAGAATGCTCAATATCAAGGAGAGAGTATATATATATATATATATATATATTGTTATGACATCCATCAATTTCACGGGAATACTGACATATGAAAGCTATCCGGTGATGGCGTAAAAGTTATTGTCAAGAAATGGATACGACAAGTCGTGTTATGAACCTGGATGAAGCTGTTTGCATTTCATTTTGTGGTCAAACCTTTTGGAAAGGCATTTATCTTTCTATTCTTTCTTCAGTTTTGTGTAAATTAGTATTGTAGATTGGGCTCTGTAGTCATAGTAGAAAAACCAGTCTAGTTGAAGGAAAAACTTAAAATTGAAAATCTAATGAATGTTCTTCCGAAGAATCTGCGGCACATTGGTATACCATTATTCTTTTATCAACTTATTCAAAATATGAGACTGATTTTACTCAGGTTTTCACCGCTATGATAAAATTGCTCGTGTTTGTTGTCTAATGGTTCAAACCTCACCTGAACTATTTGGCCCTCAAATGTGCAGCTCAATACATGAGTCCATTGAATATATGCATTATCATCATCATCATCATCATCATCATCATCATCATCATCATCATCATCATCATCAAGATATCATCCCGGCATCCGTCCTTATCAAGATATCATCTCGGCATCCGTCCTTATCATCCATCACACCTGGCAGGTCTTCTAAACTTCATCCAGTGTCTGCACAGAGCTGATATACTTAAGTCTCGGCTGATCGACTATGAGTAGGAGTCCATAAAAGAACGTCACTTATAAGTTCCTCCTCCTTCAGCAATGCCCAATATGTCTTGTTTATTTGTGAAGGTGTGGATTGCAACTGACAGATTATCGATCATATCGAAATCGGATCTCTCAGATAAAGTAAAACGGAATACAACTTACATACATAAACACAACACACACACACACACACACACACACACACACATATATATATTATAACACAGAAAATTAAAACCACATAGTGTGACAAATAATTTCACATTTTCACGATCATCTGGCAATAAAAAAATTCTTACCAGTGGTAGGAGAGGGTGGTAGATAGAAATCACGACATAAAAAACGGAATAGGATGTTCATTATAAAAGATCTGAAAAAAGTTTATTGAAAACTAGAATTAATCTTGATAACTTCTAAAATATTCTATGTGAATGGGTTTGGTTTGATTTATTTGTTTAACGGGATCTCAACTCTTAATGGGTTATTCAATCCCCAAAATGATACAAATAACTTGTTATATGGTTTCAAATATTCCTATTTAATACTAATAATTTATACACAATAATTGAGACCATAAAACTGTCAGAAAAAATAATTATTATTAATAAGGAATCGTCCCTTGAAAAACTATAAAGTTTTTCAAGTGACGATTCCGATTTAATAATAATAATTTTTGCTGACAGTTTTATGGTCTTAATTATTCCGATCGAATATCAAATAATTTTCTAGCTGATGCATTTGATTCATAGATAGGACTCTAACAAGTGAAACTACTCCTGGTTAGAGAGGAACTGAAAGTATTGGCAAATACTCAATATTATCCAGAGTACTAGAAATGAAGCCTCACCTCTTTAGGGCGTTGGTATTACCCTTCTTTAAAGGATACTGTTGATTTATTCTAAACACCACCGACAGGGCTATCAATGTGGGTTGTAATCTAATGAAAAGTTTAAATTTCCTTAAATTTCTAGATTGACGATAATTTTAGTTGAAATGATTTGTATATTGTACACTAGTACAATATACAATCGACCATTAGAAAATTCTGTTGAACGTTAAGGAGACTGTTTTGTCTATTTCTGTCCTGGTTCATACAGGTTCTCTCAAGATACTTATTGAATATCCTCGAATATTCTCAATTTGTACTTTGAACAAAGGCAAACCAGCAAGAGTCATATAGATTTAGCCATATAGCTATATTCTATATTTCTGGCTGGAGAAGAAGCTAGACGGCAATTACACAAGAATGCTACGTGCAATCTTAAACAAGTCCTGGCTTCAACACCCCACAAGACACCAACTGTACGGCCACCCGCCCCCTATCACGAAAACTATTCAAGTTAGACGAAGCAGACATGCAGGACACTGCTGGAGAAGCAGGGACGAACTCATAAGAGATGTACTCTTATGGATACCCACACATGGCCGTGCAAAAGCAGGACGACCAGCACGAACATACATTCAGCAGCTATGTGAGGATACGGGATGTTGTCCTGAAGACCTACCTAGGGCGATGAATGATAGGGAGGAGTGGCGAGAGTGGGTCTGGGATATCCGTGCTACCAGCGCGATATGATGATGATGATGTATGAGAATTGGAAGAAAAAGCAAAAGAATTGAGATGAAAGAAATACTAGTAAAAAAAAAAGTAATTCGCGATGCTCCTTCTGAGAAATCTACCCAACAGGAATCATTCAAATTTAGCTATAGAGCCGTATTTTCTATTTCTAATTGTTATACTGCTACAGGTGCTATACTATCTTTTTTGGCAGTTTAAAATTATTGACGATTTAAAGCTATGGACATATTCATCCTTGGAAATTTGATACAAGGGAAACTCCCTCAAATATTTGCCTCACCCATCATGGTTCTCAAAATACATTGTTTTTGAAAAAAGATTTTGTAATTAGAGATTAACAAATTTCCTGATAGAATTTTTCAGGTCGATTTCTAGAAAAACGTTTTTTTTTAATAAGAAAAAATCGCCAACTTGTGTAGCCCTTCACTAAACGCACTGAAAATCTAAAAAATCCTCAAAAATAAAAAAAAAATGTAATTTTTTTAATTAAGAAATGAAAATAATAAAAATATAGGCAAGGACAAAAATAGTTTTAAAATCGCAAAGCAAAATAAACCTTCAATTACTTAAAGCAAACAAAAAGAAATTAAGTTTTACTTCATAAAAAAAATTACAAAATAGAAATTTTAAAAAAAGTACAAGAAAGTGAAAGAAAGAAAGATAGAGGGAAATAAATACTATTTATATGTCACAAGAAAGACAGAAAGAAATAAAAAAAGAAAATCAAATGCAAACGGACTCTTGATCATTCAAGTCCTCAGACCCAACCCAATATTCATTCTAACAAAAATCAATTTTTCGCAAACAAGATATCTAAATTTTCCATCAATAAATAAATATGGCTTGGATGATGTTGTTTGCTCACTGACGTGTTGATAACAGATTTGCTTGTTTGTCCACCAGAAAAGCAACGGCTTCATTATCATCTGGAAACCTTTCTCAATTCAGCCATTCGATGTCCTCTGTTGATATTTCAATTTTTTCTTTTTTCCTTCAATTTTTTCTTTCATTTTCTCCTTTTTCTTGAACTTTTCTTTTTCCCCCTTTATTCTTTGTTAGTATTTTTAAAAATCTTCATTTCTTCTTCACTAAAATCCTTTTTTCTTTCTCTCTTTCAGTGGCACAATCTTGATCAATACATTTTTGCTTATTTAAATCTCACTCATCTTAGAATCCGCCTCCCACATGCAATGTGTGTTCAAAAAGAATTGAGACTGGAGTTGCGTTTACCAAAAGAGAAATGAACAATGAATGAAACGTTAATTTTCTTCAGAATTTAAAATACGTTAAAAAGTATCGAAATTGATTACTTACTGCTTTCTCCAGACTGCTTCTGTTCCTGGTGACCCACTACTGTTTACTACCCGAACATGGGCTGGCTATCCTCTTTGTCGAACACCCAACTCCTCGCTGCTATTCTCTTGAACTGCTACTACTCTGTCTTCATCTACTTCCTTGAATATATGGCGTCCTTTTCCAGAATACCTTAAAAATCAAATCTTTGACTTCTGACTTCTGACCCTTCTAATCTTGAAGAATTCAGTTTATTAAATTAGTCCTTTCATCATCTTGGAGAAATTCTCTTTCTAATTTATCATGTATAAAAATTTTCCCGTTTCCCTTACTTGTTTGGTTATTCCTTTGATACTAATATACACACATACATGTTCACACATACAGCTATACACGCACATATATGTATATAAACACATATATGCTACGCCTATACGCATATAAACATGTTTGCACCTACATGCACCTAAACACTTAGGACAAGAAGAGCTTACAGTGTCCTACAAATAAGAGTGAGTTTCAGTCATCATCTTCATTTTCATTGGATATTTATATGTTCGTCCCCCAAATTATACATCGGCAGTTGGTCATAAGTTGACATCTTACTGGTTGGAGGAAGGAAAGACAGACAGGCGAATTGTAGAAAGATGAACACGTATTTTTTAAGTAAATGTTCAGTAAAAAATACAAATATTTCATTCTGGATAAGTACTCCATATTAGTCTATTGTTTTTTCTCCATCTTCTTTTCTCCATTTAACATTCATTTTTTAAAGTCAATTTTTCATTCATTCATTCTTTTTATTGTCGTTTTTATTTATTCATACAACCTTTCTGTATCCATTATTTTGTTGGTGTTCCCTTTTTTATAGTTACTTTTTCAATTACTTTTCTTTCTTTCAAATCATTTCTTTTCAGTAAATAAATCTTGCTGACTTCCTTTTTATATTTTCATCTTTTTGTTACATTTGTTCATATTTCACACATTGTTACATATTGGCCTCCGGCCGAGCTGTCAAAAAAAGAAAAAAAAGAAGAAAAGAAATGCATCTGTGTAAATAACAGGTGCATCCGGTCGAAGATATCAGGGGGGATAACCTTGACTGTCGACGGGTTGAATTGAATGCAAATGTGACGCTCGCAAGAAGTAGGTGGACGACAAATTATTATATAACCCGGTGCGACAGGAAGTTCAGATCAGTTGGAGAGAAGGTGCTGAAATGAGAACCAGGCCCCCGGTTGAGCAGCCCAGGAGAACGAGAAAGACGCACTGCTATGGCCGGAGGAGCTGGGGGTCAATATGTTGCAGTCTTTGTTCAGTCTCCAACTCACCTCTCACACACAACCCTTTCGAATAAAGTAAGAGGTATATTTTTCTAAAGAACTGTGTCCACTCGTCCTTATTGTGTTGAATATGTTTCTGCATGGATCTGCATATGAGTATGTTACAAAATCATATTCCTTTAATTACTTATATTTTTTATTATAATTATTACTGCTTTTATGTTATAATTATTACTGCTTTTATATTTCTTTTTCTTCTTTCCTTCATTATATTTCCTTTTCTTATATTTTCTATCATTCCTATTTTTTCTTAGATTTTTTCGTTTTCATTATTTTATCATTCATTACTCTCATTCTATCTTTATTATTGGTCCTATTCCCAAAGTCTGGAAGGTGCGGCTATTAGAATGGAGAATACTGTCCAGCACCTTACCTAATACGCCACGGAGACTCTACCCAGAATAGAGAAAAGACTAGCAAAGATCAAATTCTCGCCTAAGTCGTTTGTGCTTATTTCATATTCATACAATCTTTGTCGTTTGTTCTTTCGTTGATTTTATATTAAAGTGTTTTTGTAATCTCTCTTTTTTATTTACAATTTTTCTTTCATTTTTTCTTCATTTTTTGTTTTTTTAACTTTTTCTTTTTCATTTCTTTTTTTTTTATTTGTACGATCTTTCTATCACAATTATAACGTTTATCTTCAATTCTCATTGTTACAATCTCAATTATTTATTCTCTTCTTTGTTCTTTCCCTCTTTCGAGCCACGTGCTGGACTGTGATATCGCAGTAAGCTGTAGTCATACCCCAGGGATGACTTCATGCATTTTCCTACTGGTTGTTTACAATGCTTTTTTGCGCCCATGTGGCGTTTTTAAGATCCTCAGAATGGCGATCAACACGTCTTAGTCGGAACGTCTTATGAGAGGTCGGGAGGTCAATAGAAATGAGTTGCCGAAGACGTTGGCAACTTCAAGAACGAGAAATTTGCCTTAGCAATAATAATTTAAGTTTGTTATTTCAATTTGATTATGTAACCATATACCATAGAAAATGCGAACATTTCGCTCACTAGGTATAAGAAAAAGATACGATTAGGAATTTGACGGGCGTTTTCGCTTTATGCTAATTAACATAGAATTTTTCAACAGCAAATGTGTTCTTGGCGATGTTTGAAGAATTTTGGAGGCCGGAATCTTCCTTATTCCTTTTGTCAGTTTTCTTCTAGCGGCAAGTTTCGGAGTGATGTCTTTCTCCTTGATTCTGTCTTTTTTTCTATTGGTCAGCCAATCATGGATCATGTCATATCGCATTTTTTGGGCCAGCCAACGAGGACTGCGTTTTCATTCAGAGAGATCGAGGGGTGAAACACATATTACCAGCATGACTTCTGATCTTTTGGTTTTGCTGAGTGTAATTTTGGGAAGGTTAGGCTGTGCAACTTGCATGCACCCAAGCGGAACACGTGGAAATTTTTAGAGCTTTGATAAACTCATCAACTTAGTAGTTCCAGTGACATTTGCTTGAACTAAATCAGAAGAATTAAGCTTTATTCAACATTTTCATTTCAATAACTTTTTATTTTAAGAAAATTACTTCTGATTTACAGCAAATAAAGATTTTCCTTTTCTTGTTAATTGATTTTAGATGCCAGTGAAATTTCTAGTTCGAACTCTAGTCATGCTATTATGGTCACTTTCAGAGTAATTTCCCTGAGAAAGCTATGAATTCCCTTATCCACCCAACTATGGGTGTAATAGTTTCACAATTGTTCTACGAGGAAAGTTTTGGCATAGAATAACACAGGAAGATTGATATGCCACTAAACAAAGGGAACAAATCAACCTAAATCTTCTTGATTTTATTTTGGCTTTTCATCCTCCTTTTTCCTTCTGTATTTTCCTCCGCCTTTTGCATCTGCTTTTTTCATCTGCCTTTTTCTTCTGCCCTTTTCAATCTTCTTGTTCATCTTCCTTTTTCATCCGCCTTTTTCATTCTCCTTTTTTATTCTCCTTTTTCGTCCTCCTTTTTCAATCTCCTTTTTCATCTTCCTTTTTCATCCGCCTTTTTCATCCGCCTTTTTCATTCTCCTTTTTCAATCTCCTTTTTCATCTTCCTTTTTCATCTGCCTTTTTCATTCTCTTTTTCCATTTTCCTTTTTCATTCTCCTTTTTCATCCACCTTTTTCATCCTCTCTTTTCATCTCCTTTTTTCATTCTCCTTTTTCATTCTCCTTTTTCATTCTCCTTCTTTAACCGCCTTTTTTATTATTTTTTTTCATCCTCTTTTTTCAACTGCCCTTTTCATCATCCTTTTTATCCGCCTTTTTCATCTTCCTTTTGTCATTCACGTTTTCCATCCACCGTTTTCATCTGCATTTTTCATTCTCCTTTTTAACCCTCCTTTTTCAACTCCCTTTTTCAATCTCCTTTTTAAATCTCCCTTTTCACCCTCCTTTTCCATTCTCCTTTTTCATCCCCTTTTTCGTCTGCCTTTTCATCCTCCTTTTTTATCCTCTTTTTTCAATCGCCTTTTTCATCTGCCTTTTTCATCCTCCCTTTTCATTCTCTTTTTTATCCACCTTTTTCATACCCTTTTTCATCTGCCCTTTTCATCATCCTTTTTCATCCGCCTTTTTCATCTTCCTTTTGTCATTCACGTTTTTCATCCACCGTTTTCATCTGCATTTTTCATTCTCCTTTTTAACCCTCCTTTTTCAACTTCCTTTTTCAATCTCCTTTTTAAATCTCCTTTTTCACCCTCCTTTTTCATTCTCCTTTGTCATTCTCCTTTTTCATCTGCCTTTTTCATCTGCCTTTTTTATCTACCTTTTTCACCCCCTTTTTCGTCTGCCTTTTCATCCTCCTTTTTTCTCCTCTTTTTTCAATCGCCTTTTTCATCTGCCTTTTTCATCCTCCCTTTTCATCCTCTTTTTTATCCACCTTTTTCATACCCTTTTTCATCTGCCTTTTTATCCTCCTTTTTTCTCCTCTTTTTTCATCCGCCTTTTTCATCTGCTTTTTTCATCCTCCCTTTTCATCCTCTTTTTTATCCACCTTTTTCATACCCTTTTTCATCTGCCTTTTCCATCCTCCTTTTTCATCCACCGTTTTCATCTGCCTTTTTCATTTTTCTTTTTCATCCTCTTTTTTCATCCGCCTTTTTCATTCTTCTTTTTCATCCTCGTTTTTCATCATCGTTTTTCATCCTCTTTTTCATCCTCTTTTTTCATCCTCCCTTTTCATTCTTCTTTTTCATCCACCTTTTTCATTATCCTTGTTCATTCTCCTTTTTCAATCTTCTTTTTCATCCTCCTTTTTCATCCGTCTGTTTCCTCTGCCTTTTTCATCCAACGTTTTCCTCTACCTTTTTCATTTGCACTTTTCATCCTCATTTTTCTCTTCATTTTTTTCTTCTTTTTTCATCCCCCTTTTTATCTTCATTTCTTATCTTTTTTCTTTCTTTTTCATTCTCCTTTTTCAACTGCATTTTTCATTCTCCTTTTTCATTCTCCTTTTTCATCTCCCTTTTTCATCCTCCTTTTTCATTTTTCTTTTTTCATTCTCCTTTTTCTTCCGCCTTTTTCACCTGCCTTTTACATCCTCCTTTTTCATTGTCCTTTTTCATCTTCCTTTTTCATTCTCGATTTTCATCCACTTTTTTCATCCTCCTTTTTCATGTGTATTTTTCATTCTCCTTTTTCATTCTCCGTTTTCATCCTGCTTTTTCATCTGCCTTTTTCAATGTCCTTTTTCATCTTCCTTTTACATCCGCCTTTTTTATTTGCTTTTTTTCATCCGCCTTTCTCATCTGCTTTTATCCTTCTCTTTTTCAATTTCCTTTTTCATCTTCCTTTTTCATTCTCCTTTTTCCTCTGCCTTTTTCAATTTCCTTTTTCCTCTGCCTTTTTCATCCTCCTTTTTCAATCTCCATTTTCATCCTCCTTTTCATCTGCTTTTTTATTCTCCTTTTTCATTCGTCTTTTTCATCCTCATTTTTTCTCTTCATTTTTTTCTCTTTTTTCTTTTTTCATTCTCCTTTTTTCTCTCCATTTTTGCTTTTCTTTCTTCATTTTTCATCCTCTTTTTTCATCCTCCTTGTTCATTCTCCTTTTTCATTCTCCTGCTTCATCTGCCTTTTTCATCCTCCTTTTTCATCGTCCTTTTTCTTCCGCCTTTTTCATTCTCCATTTTCATCCTCCTTTTTCATTCTCTATTGTCAACCTCTATTTTATTCTCCTTTTTCATCCACCTCTTTCATCTTCCTTTTTCATTCTTCTTTTTCATTCACTTTTTTCATTCTCCTTTTTCTTCCACGTTTCTCATTCTCCTTTTTCATTGTCCTTTTTCTTCCACCTTTTTCATTCTCCCTTTTCATCCACTTTTGCATCCTCATTTTCATTCTTCTTTTTCATTCTCCTTTTTCATTCTCCCTTTTCATTCCCCTTTTTTATCTGCCTTTTTCATCTTTCTTTTTCGTTCACCTTTTTCATTCACCTTTTTCATCCTCCTTTTTTCTCTTCATTTTTTTATCTTTTTTCTTCCTTTTTCATTCTCCTTTTTTCTATTCATTTTTTATCTTTTTTCAACCCTCTTTTTTCATCTGCATTTTTCATTCTCCATTTTCATTCTCGTTTTTCATCTGCACTTTTCATCTGCCTTTTTCCTTCTTTTTCAACCTACTTTTTCACCCTCCTTTTTCATCCGCCCTTTTCATCTGACTGTTTCATCTGCCTTTTTCAATCTCCTTTTTCATCTTCCTTTTCCTCCGCTTTTTTCATCTGCTTTTTCATTCTTGTTTTTCATTCTTATTTTTCATACTCCTTTTTCATTCTCCTTTTTCATCCGCCTTTTTCATCCTCCTTTTTTTAACCTCCTTTTTCTTCTTCCTTTTGCATCTGCCTTTTTCATCTGCCGTTTTCATCCACCGTTTTCATCTGCCTTTTTCATCCTCCATTTTCATCTGCATTTTTCATTCTGCTTTTTCATCCTCTTTTTTCATCCGCCTTTTTCATCCTCCTTTTTCATCCTTCTTTTTCATCCACCGTTTCCATCTTCCTTTTTCATCCGCCTTTTTTATCCTCCTTTTTCATCCTCCTTGTTCATCCGCCTTTTTCCGCGGCCTTTTTCATCCAACGTTTTCATATGCCTTTTTCATCTGCTTTATTATTCTCCTTTTTCAATCTCCTTTTTCATCTTCTTTTTTCATCCACCTTTTTCATCCTCCTTTTTCATTCTCTTTTTTCATCTGCCTTTTTCATCTTCACTTTTCATCTTCCTTTTTCGTCCGCCTTTTTCATTCTCCTTTTCATCATCTTTTACATCCTTTTTTGATCTTCCTTTTTTCATTCTCTTTTTTCTCCTCCTTTTCCTCTCCCTTTTTTATTCTCCTTTTTTATTCTTTTTTTAGTATCCTTCATCAGTTTCTATTTCTAAACTCAAATTTCTTTTTTCCTCTCCTCATTCCTGTTTTGCTTTATTTCTATATTTCTTCACAATTTTTCTAATTTATTCGATTAATTTCTTCCTTTCTTAAACGTTTTCTCGTCAAACTCTTCTATCTTTTAATCTATTACTGAGATAACGAAGGGTGTCCTTGATACGAAACTAAACTGCTTCCAGTTTTCAAGTTCTGAAGCTTCATAGAGTGTTGAGTATACCTTTTTTATCGTTACTCCCAAGTCTACTCTAATCAAGAATGGTAGTACTTGTTAGGGTCCCATCTATGTGTCAAATAGATTCGTTTGAAAATTAATTTTATTTAATAAGAATACTTGAAATAATAAGAATTGTGTGTCAATCATTTGTTTCAAGAATAGTTACCTGGAAAAAATGAATTAATAAGAACACTTTATAAGCGTTCGTATTTATTCATTTTTTCCTTTGTAGTTTTCAATTATTTTCCCCCCAAATACTTTTTCTTTCTTTCTTTCAATCGTCACAACTGCAGACGATGTAAGTTTGTTAACATAGAAAACAAAATTGGTGGGCTAATTTCAAATCCTGTTCAAAGCTGTTCGTATTTATATTGCTCAAATGTTTTAGGGAAAAGCTTTGATCCATCGTTTCATCTCTATGGATAAAGCAGATGGGTTGAATGGCTTTTCTCGTCTTTGGTGGTTTGAAGTTAGTCTAAAAGAACAGAATTTAATACAAAGCCCCGAAGCTCAACTGAAAAAAAAACAACAAAAAAACAAAAAAACAAACAAAAAAACACAACTTTACTCTCTTTCCCAAGAACAGTCAGATTAATTCTCAGTTTATTTGTTACGAGAGTAATAATGCGGCATTCCAACAAAATGGTGACTGGCATCTTGCAAATATTCATCGAGGCTTATGGAATGTTTATGAATACCAAACAGAAGATGTAAACACGCTTAAGTTATGGGTGGTGCACTTCAGCGGCAATGGCAATGTTTAACAGACCCAATAACGGAAGAATATTTTCATTAACTCATTCCCAACAATAAAGTTGTCATTACTGCTAAATAAAATTGGATCGGTGTTAGCTTTTACACAGGAGAAATGCATAGTCAATGACGATGCCTATTTTAATAAATAGTGTTTTCGAGGTGAGAAATTTCTCTATCTAATTCTGCTGTAGTACTCCCGAATCGATTGTAGTTTTTTGTGGAAGTAAATAGGAGGTATTATTTTCGGAGAGATTCTCTAATGAGCCCGGCATAAAGGGTCTTCTTCATTCCGATGAGGGTGACTGTACGGAAAAATAGTCTATTGGAGCTGAAAATCTATTCTATTTCATTGTACTTGTTTTTGTGGAAATAAATTGGAGGCATTATTTTTGGAGAGATTCTCTAATGAGGCCGGCATAAAGGGTCTTATTCATCCCGATGAGGGTGACTGTACGGAAAAATAGTCTATTGGAGCTGAAAATCTATTCTATTTCATTGTAGTTGTTTTTGTGGAAATAAATTGGAGGCATTATTTTTGGAGAGATTCTCTAATGAGGCCGGCATAAAGGGTCTTATTCATCCCGATGAGGGTGACTGTACGGAAAAATAGTCTATTGGAGCTGAAAATCTATTCTATTTCATTGTAGTTGTTTTTGTGGAAATAAATTGGAGGCATTATTTTTGGAGAGATTCTCTAATGAGGCCGGCATAAAGGGTCTTATTCATCCCGATGAGGGTGACTGTACGGAAAAATAGTCTATTGGAGCTGAAAATCTATTCTATTTCATTGTAGTTGTTTTTGTGGAAATAAATTGGGGGCATTATTTTTGGAGAGATTCTCTAATGAGGCCGGCATAAAGGGTCTTATTCATCCCGATGAGGGTGACTGTACGGAAAAATAGTCTATTGGAGCTGAAAATCTATTCTATTTCATTGTAGTTGTTTTTGTGGAAATAAATTGGAGGCATTATTTTCGGAGAGATTCTCTAATGAGGCCGGCATAAAGGGTCTTATTCATCCCGATGAGGGTGACTGTACGGAAAAATAGTCTATTGGAGCTGAAAATCTATTCTATTTCATTGTAGTTGTTTTTCGAATCGTCTCATATAAGCGTGACATAGAGGTTCTTGCTTGCCTAAATTACGCTGATGGAAACCCCTACAGAGGGACAAAACTCTTCCTCCCCCAAAAGGGGTGTCCTGCTTCTGGTGGCGATGTTTCACTTCTGAAGCTTCGTAGAATGTGGAGTAGCCTTTCATAGCTATTAGTGCCAGGTTTTCTTTCTGACCCAGAGTGGTAATTAGGGTTTCATATATGTGTCAAATAGATCTGTTAGAAAATTATTAGTATTGGAAAGAAATACTTGAAATAATTATAATTGTGTGTAAATTATTTGTATTAAGAATAGTTACTTGAAGCTATAAGTGTTTACAAAAGATTATCATTATTATTAGTTGCTTGAAATGCCAAAACCGTGTGAAATTCTTTGGAAATCACGTAAATTATTAGTAAAGAATTGAAGATGTAATTTTATACAAATGCTTGTTATTGAAAAAAGACTTACATCAGCATGAAATAACCTAACAAGAGATTGACATGGCGTAAAATCAACCAACCAACCAGGTTCTTGTCTTGTGATGCAGCCAATGGCGGTGACTATATTGAAAAATAGTGTTTTATAACTGAAAACCTTTTCTATCTTTGGTTTGGGTTCGTTTTATCTGCTCTAGTTTCCGTGGAAAGAAAATGGAGGTATTACTTTTTGAACAGGGCTTATATACTAGTTCAGTAAATATCTTTCTTTCATTCCGACATCTTGTTTTCTCTCCAGACCCCTTTTCGCTCTCTTAAACCTTTCTTGTTCCTCCTTCTCTGTTTTTCTCGTTCCCATCAAACAAGCCTGCTATCACAGAACACAATAATTAAACATGGATCTTTAAAAATCTTTTTAGAAAAGAAAACAGGCACAATTACTGGAATATGGATTTCACAGATTATCAGAGCCGATAAATTTGCATAGAAAAAGAAAATAACGAGAAAGAAACAGATTTGGCTTTTCCACTTTAATTAGATGTGAACAAACCTATCACCAAAATATGGCAGCTTTTCAATTTAATGTTCGACATGATAAGTGCCTTGGAAAAGAGAAAAAACCAAAGAGTGATACGTCATTTAAGAGAATGGGGAGTAAAAGGAAGAGTAGAAGGAGGCGGTAATCGTGAATATCATTAAACATAAAAATTACTTGTATAGCAATGGTTTTATTAACCGCTTTCTTTCTTTCCTTGTCAAATTTATTTTAACATTTTTTTTAATTCTTTAGTTTAGTATTTTTATTATTAATTCCGGAAATAAAAACTAAGTATATTTTGAATCTGTGATTTTTTATATCAAAAGAATATTTCTCTGTTTGGAAAACCTCCATTCTCCCTTGATCTGAGATTTTATGACTAATTCCTGTTTTGAAAAATCAAAATCTTGCTTTATAATTATCATTTGGGAACTATCATAAGATGCAATAGGTTGTGGTAAATAAACTAAAGAGTCTCAGAAGTGAGAATGATATTCTTGATGGAGTGTGGTTTCTCAGAGGAACTATCTGGAAGAAATTGAAGTTAATTTTTAAATACGTTGACAAAAATCATTTTAATTAACCAGTCTCAGTGATTATTTTATTAATATATCGGCTCTAAATTGACAGTCTTTTAATATTGGTTGAAATTGATTTTATATTCATATTTTGAGGCACTTAGTGGTTTAAAAAATAAAAAAAACTTAGTATAATTTTGTATTTTTCCCAATAAAAATGCAATTCACTTGTAGTTCCTGTGGCGTTTCTTGATGAAAAAATTATTTTTTAATACCTAACTTGATGGAAGTAATCCAAATTGATATGTAAAGATATTTTACGAATAATATATATATATATATATATATATATATATATATATATATATATATATATATATATATATAATGGAACTAGTTTTGATGGAATATACCAATACATATAACACATGCATATATTATTTAAATATGTCGGCTCACACAAACACAGATAGGCACGTACACAGGCATATATTACATATACACACGCACGTGTGTATGCAAATATGTATGAGTTTATGTGTCTATGTTTATATGCGTACATATTTTTCATTTATAGATGTATATACATGTATAGTTATGCACACACACACGTGTATATATATATATATATATATATATATATATATATATATATATATATATATATATATATATTGTCATCCACAGACTGACTGTTTCGTTGTATCACCACTCTTCAGTTTAGCTTAACACACAGGATGCTTAAAGCTGGGCTTGAAACCTACCTAATTTTACGCTAGACATGGTATCTAACCGCTTAGCCATTTCGGTGATATACTGATTTATATTAACATGATAGAAATAAACGTGACATAGAAATTCATACATGTATGGACGTATATCAGAAAAGCATATAAATTTTGGTATGTGGGCGTGAACACACACACGCGCACACGCACACGCACACACTTATATGCACCCCCCCCGCATGAGCAGGATGTGACACAATGTCAATTTTTGAAGCAGAGTTTAATAGGTTAGAATTCAGAGTTTTCCTTCTTTTAGACTAGTTGCTATAACACGGTTAAAGAGCCCAGTCTGTTCTTCCATTTACCCATAGCTGGAGGGAAAATAGTTGGATTCATGCCTTTCCCAAGGTTATTAGCGCAATGTGAAATGCAAGGAACTTCGTCCAGGATTTGAACTTGGGTCACTGTATGTATTTCCTTCAACGACAACCGTTACATCGCAGATGTATACACACAAATACAGAGAGAGAGAGAGAGAGAGAGAGAGAGAGAGAGAGAGAGAGAGAGAGAGCAATACATTTATATGGACATATCCTGATATACATTTAACTATTCATATATTTTTTCTCAGTAGCCTGCTATGTTGAGAATGAATTTTAACATTATATATATATATATATATATATATATATATATATATATATATATATATATATATGCATTTAAAGTAGATATTCCTGCTTTTATATTTGGGTAAATGTGTTAATGCTTATGTATGCACAATATACAAGCGAAGAATATCATATCATCATCATTATTATTATCATTATCATCATCTAGTCATGCTTATAGTACGGAGTTCACTCTCAACATCCATCTCTACCGACTACCGAGTTCGTACTTAATTCATCAGCGGTGACCAGTATGTTTTGTTCGTCGTACTTGGATTGTTTGTGCGATGAGAAGTGAGTGGACATTCAACTGCTGTTTTATGAGGAAGCATTCTTGTGTATTTCCC
>OY757942.1:24691078-24716078 GCA_963585895.1 Sepioteuthis lessoniana
TAGCCGTATTAATTCTATCATAATTTTAATGGATGTGTATGCTTGCATGAAAGTCAGGCTAACATTTGAAAACATTCACAAAATTCAGGTAAGAAATAAGTTTAATTTTTTAACACTTTCCAAGTTTTTCACTCTAGTTAATAACTGATGGTTTTTCTCTAGGATTCCGAGTAACAACACATCTCCTCAGCACTCCAAGATTTTTCAAAGTATTCCTGCCGATAACAGCAATGCACCCTCAATTCTTCCTCTATTTTCTAGATTCTTGGGGATTGTTCCGAGTACTCCGACTATGATTGCAATTACTGTCAACTTTCTATTCTCCAATGTTTACAAAAATCTCTAGCAACGTCAACATATTTCTCGAATTTTTCGCTTTTTAACAGTGAAGTCTTCTCAGTGACATGTTCGTTTCTTCTTGTTTATTTAAACTGGATCAGGTCTTCTGGCCGAGATTGGGTGATCCATTTTTACCTCAAAGTCCCTGAAGATTTTGTAGATCTTATTTTCTAGGGGATTTTCTCTTCTGATTTGTACGTATACTATTTGTATGTTCAAATCTTAGGCGCTTTGCACAATTGCCACTCAGTTTTGCCTGCTCTTGTACTCCTGCATTATTTTTCTGCTTTCGTTTATTATATGATTTACTGTTCCCACTCTCTTTCTCTCCCCAAATTGGGCACCTTTATTATTCTCTTGGGATCAATCTATTCGAAATTTTACATAGTTCTTATTAATGATGGTTCTGTTTCTCGCTGCTCAGGTCCGTTTGTGCGCAATGTCTTCTAAAAAAGCTTTTATTATTGTTTTCATTTTTGAGAATTTTTCATATCAGCTCTAAATAGTTATTTTTCACTGCAGTCTGTGTGACAGCAAGCCGACTCAGATCTACAAGACTTCAAATTATTTTAACTGATTTTAGCAGTCCTCTGATCTAAATAATTCATCCAGTCTATTTTTCATGTTCTAGAGGACTATTTCAGGAGCTCCACTACGATTAGCATCACGTCACCGTCATGTAACATAACTTTTTGAGCTCTCTAACAAGATCCTCGTCTATCTTTTTGCTTTTTTGTGGTCTGTTGGAACGGTAAAATCTATTAGATTTTTTTTTGCTAATTAAAACTGGTTGTTTCTGCCTGAACTGGGGGATTTGTTTGTATCGCAAAATCCTTGAGAATTTTATGTTTCTTATTTTCTTGGTCAGATTCTGCTCTGTATATATACTATTTTCGAATACGGTCAAACCTCGTTTTATTGCACAATTCCCAGTGGTTCATCTTTTCCAACCAGTCATGCCGACTCCTGTACTCATTTTGTGCCATTTTGCTGCTTCAGATTATTATGTGATTATTTATTTAGCTTTTTTAATGTTATTAATTCATTAGATTTTTCAATCACCATCTTGTCTATAACCTTCGTTTCTGTTCATTATTAACGTTAAAAATATCATATAATGCTTTTGTCCCTATGTACAAGGTGTGTTTATAAAGTGTTGAGACTGAAGGTTTATTTACCAAGACAGAAATAAACAATAAATAAAGAGTTTTATTTCCTTCAAAATACGAGGCATGTTCAAAATGTATCGGGGATGAAGCTGTATTTACCATGACAAAAAGCAACAATGAATAAAAAGTTTATTTTCTTCAAAAGTTAAATTTAAAAAACAATTTCAACGTTTTGCATATATATATATATATATATATATATATATATATATATATATATATATATATATATATATATATATATATATATATGTATATATAATGTTGCAAAGTAAATTAAAAGGATAAATTAAACTACTGAAAACAATATCATTCACATGTAAACATGATAAACAACATCTTTCATAAAAGTAATATCTTTTTAACGACTTTAACTTTGATCGTCGAATTTTTGTTTTAACATTAAAAATATATAAAAGTCATTTTAGAACCGAAAAAATAGAAAATATTGAGGTCTTTTAAAGTATTAATAGTTACCTATTTTGGCATTAATGTTATATCTAGTCATGGAAATATGCTATATGCATGTTTGCTTTTTAAATAATTAAATTCTATTTATGCAATAAATTATTCCTGATTATATCTACTCAGACTGTATGATAAAGTCTTGGTATATTTGCTTTAGAAGAAAATTCATTAAAAAAATTTTTGGTTAAGGATGTTAATTCAGTAAATTGGATGTACGTCCTGTATATGGGCAAGAACCCCCACCGAAAAGAGTGTCCTTGGTATGAGACTAAACTGCATCTGATGGTATTATGGTGAGGCTAATGTTCTGGAGGGGTGTGGAGTACCTCTTCAATGACCTGGAGTACAAGTTCCATCAACGAGTCAAATTGATCTGTTTCAAAATTCTTCATATTCGATAGGACCGTGTGCCAAAAAAAATCTTTAGAAACAACTCCACAAAAATGTCGATTTAAGCGTACACTGAACGCGATCCGTTAATTTCAAGGCATAAATTAACCCTTGGCGTGTTCATATGCCTTTAAATCAATCACTCACTCATATAAAAGGATGTGACATGAGATTGAGCTTAACAGCCACCGAAGGCAGCTTTTAATGAGTTGCTTAAATAACAAAGACGCATTTTGGAATTTGGTTTCGACAGAGAAATATTTTGTTCCCTACTTTGTGTACTATTGACTGAATTGCAATGAACACTGTATCCATAGTAGCTATGTAACCAGATCGAATAAGAGAAAATTGTCAGATCCGCATTGAGCAGAAATGCAAGAAGCTAAACTAATAAAAAAAAAGAGTAAATTGAATTAGACAGAATTCAATTATGTTTGATCTAATATGAGAACTAATATAAAAGATTTAAACAGTAATAAAGAGGTAATGAAAACTGTGTTGTCTGTGTTTCAAACACGTTCTTATAAACTGATAATCGAATTTACGAGTTGTTGTTGTGGTTGTTGTTGTTATTATTATTATTAACATTATTATTCATGACGTTTTAACATTTTTGTAGCAGTTTTCTCATTATCATCATCATTACTATTATTATCGGTACTATTATTGTATTGTTGTTGTTGGTTTTATTGTTATTATTATTCATTTTAACCCCTATTCTTTCTTTTATCGCCATTTTGTGCCACGACAAGCGTTAGTATGTTTATATTACTGTTAGTCGAAGTACACATCTATCGCAGATGTTTGTTCATTTTAACTATTACGTGTACCTTTAGTCCCTGATCTATGTTTCAGAAAGCATAAATAATTCTGTATTACTACTAGCTGAACTACCAATCTTACGTTGGGTAAGATGTCAAGCCTTGGATCACAGATAGTTATTTATTCTAACAGTTGTTTTTAGTGCCTATTTTGCGTTACTATAAGCATAAATAATTTTACATTACTACTAGTTAAAGCACCAGTTTACGGTGATCACAGGGGGTTATTCATTCTTATTGTTATTTTTTTAGCGTCTACTTTTGGCTGTGATCATCTAGTGGTTAAGAAACCACATTGTAAGTGGAATAGCTCATTTTTAAAAGCTGAATTATACTTGAGAAAGAAGGAAAATGAAATGAATGAAAAAAATAACACAAAACATAATGAAGACTTAAAGAAGAGTATGAGGGGAAAAATAAGAAATTAGAAGTTGAGAAAGAATAAAAGGAATAAAAAAGATAGAAAGCGAGGGAAAAATAAATAATAAATGTTCAGGTAGAGGAAAGCTAGAATAAAAGAAAGAAGAAGCGGCCACTTTAATCCCTTTTTTCTCCTTTTTGTTAGCAGTTTTAAATACTCTTTTCCCACTCAAATCAACAGGTTCTGTTACTCACGGTATATCTTAGGTCAATGACCATCTAGTGTTAAATATTATTACTGTGATGATGAAAGCTCGACTTCTGGTAACAGCAATTTTCCCTCTTCTATTTAGTCTCCTAAAAATGGGTACCTTAATCCTATGCAGAATATACAGTTGGCATATTGTAAGCAACGTCAATAGGGCGGACTACAAGAAATAATAAAATCCTTGTATCTTCGTTTAAAAGAAAATTAGCTTTTTATAAAAAATTGTCAGGGGTGTACTAATTTATGGGCGATACAGCTCGTAAATTACGTTAATTAGGCGTCTGCCTCAGCAACACTAAATTGTTATTGCAAGCGTATAAAAACGTCTAAATAAATAATCTGATATTATAAATGCTAATAAAAAGGACGCGATTATTTGTGTTCTCTTTAAAAGCAAAACCTAGAGACATATATTTTTGGCAAGAAAGAAATTTATTGTATAACTGCATCACATCAAAAAGCTTTCAAATATTTTCTACAAAGAATAGATGTTCTGAATGAGAATAATATTCTGAATATGAATGTTGCATCAAAAAATTTTGCAAGAAAAAATAAGAAAGCTTTATAAAAAAAATCTTGACTAGTCAACCAAGCAACTGGCTGACCTGGTACCAGTAAAATGTTTAAATCTATTTCTTTCTTTTGCACAGCCATTTTATCAGGTCACTAAATGGTCTCGATAAATGTCTGGACACTTGGGGCTTCCGAAAAGAACTGTAATTCTTTAGAAAACTGATTGAATGGTACCGAGAGACGAGGCAGCAGAGTTAGGCATTGAAATGATTGAATTGGAAGTGGTGCTTTGAAACTATTTTTTTAATTCCAAATAAGAGAAAAATGAATGAAAGAAGAAACAAGGGAATAAGAAGATTTATTACAGAGAAAGAAGAAAATGAACGAGAGAGAAGTAAAAAAGATGAAAAATAGAATGAAAAAGAGGAAGAGCATTAAGGAAATGATAAAAGTTGAAGGAGGGAGAATAGGACGAATGAAAGAGAGAAAGGCCCAGAGAAAGAATAAAAATTGTGAGGGAAGAAGAATAGAATCCATAAAATTGGAAGAATAGAATGCCTGAAAGAAGAAGAATAAAAGTTAAATGAGAAGAAGGATAGAACGAATTATAGAGGATAGGAAAGAATTATAGTTGCGGAAGAAGGAAAATGAAATTAATGAAAAAAATAACACAAAACATAATGAAGCATTAAGGAAGAGTATGAGGGGAAAAATAAGAAATTAGAAGTTGAGAAAGAATAAAAGAAATAAAAAAGGTAGAAAGCGAGGGAAAAATAAATAATAAATGTTATAGTAGAGGAAAACTAGAATAAAATAAAGAAGAAAATAATTAATGAAAGAAGATCAAGAAAAGGGAAAGAGTAAAATTTGAGGGATTAGAAGAAGAGAATCCTGGAAAAAAGAGAAAAATGAAAGTTGAGGGAGAAGAAAGTATAATGAATGAAAGAGGAAGGTAATGAGAGAAAAAGAAAGTAGAGCGAAGGGAAGAGGGAGAGCAAAGAATAAAGTTGAAATATTGCTGAAAAGTTAACAAAAGAAAAAAAAGGAGAAAAAAGGAAGCAAGATAGAATGAGTTGAAGTGAAGGTAGAAAATATACTGAAGGATAGAAAGCGAACAAAAAGTTAGAGAGAGAGAGAGAGAGAGAGAGAGAGAGAGAGAGAGAGAGAGAGAGAGAGAGATGGAACATGAAGTCATGAATTGCGAAGAAATAATATATGAAGCACAGTCTTTTTCTACTAAATGGTAACAATTACAAAAGGCTTTTCTTTCACTTTCTATTGATTCATTTGTATTAGTAAATATAACAGAAAATGTGTGATATTACCAATTCATAAATTATTAAAATTTGTTGTTTGATGACTAAAAAGATTTTTTTCTTCAAGTTTGCAAATATGATTAGAAAAAGATTTGATTAATAGAAGTAGTCATCCAGGTAAAAAGTGGAGACTTGTTTCAAAGCTGATTATAAGGACAGTAAAACATTTATGTAATCAATGTTTTGTGACCAGAAATCCACAGTAAAACAAACTGATACAATCCAGGCAATGTATGAAGAAGAAGCTACTGACCCGTGACAAATTTGCAACAGGCAATAAAAACTTTGTTTGGTAGGCCAAGAGGTATCACATAACATAAAAAATTTACCAAAAATATTGAAGGAAACATATTCAAATACCCTGTGAACCTTTTGTTATCATTTTGACGATTTTTTTCACCGTCAATAAAACTTCTGGTGATAGAAATGATAAAATCAGATTATGTATCGTTTTTTTTTTCAATTATATCAAGTTGTTTTGTTGCGTAACATTCATTCATGACACAAATGATACATTCAGGCCAAATTATTGAGTCAAGCTTGAAATAGTAAGGTTTCATAGTTTCAACATTTTGTAACTGGCATATCCACAAGAAATCATCAACATTCGTTGACCTCTCAGAGAAGATGGTTCCTTTTTCTGTTTTAGTGTGATCATCGATATGGAAGGAAAGTCAGAAAAGGAATACAACGAATCTCTTTTATTTACAAGTTTGTAAAACTTTTATAACTTATGTTCCTTCAACTTTTGACATGATTTTAGCCGAAATCATCTAACTAAAAGAGTGATTGGGATTCATTTTCTTTTTCAATTCTCCCCCGCCCCTCCATACGCAAGCACGATTCAGCTCCCAAGTGCTTGCTTCTGTGTGATGTAGTGACCACCTTCCTTCACTAGCAATTTCGGTATGGGGCTAAAAGATCTATTACAAGAACTCACGTTGTAGGAATGAGAGGCAGTTAAGCAGGAGAGTTGGTGATTTTTGAAAAGAGTTACAGGAAGAATGATAAGTCACGCCCTAACTTTCTGCGTTAAGCGAAAATGTAACTTCCCTCTATGGGTGGGTTACGATTTATAATAGGATGACCCTTTCGTTGTTCAATTGAACAAGCCACTTCACATCTTTCTGTTTAAGATACTGCTAAAAAAAAGAAAAGAAAAAAATTATAATCTCAGAAATAAAAATTAGTGGGATTATTTGTGACCACAACTACGAGTCGGTCTTTTCCTTTCTAATATAGACAACCAATATCGTTGTCATCTCTTCATTTCATCTTTGTCAATTCCTTTCTTCAATTTTCTTCGAAAGACCCACAATGTAATAGCTGTCGGAATTTGTATATTTTCATTTAAAAAACATGATGACATTCCGTAACTTTTACTCCGTCATCAGTGGCATTGATTTACATAGGAAGTTTTCAAGCGTTAATCATATCCCGTATTGGGCAACCATACAGAAACAAATGTTTTCATAATATACATGCAAATTCTCCCCCACGTTTTTGATATATTCTATTAACAAATGCTAAGTACTCCAGGCGAAATAAAGCTATAAATACTCTTTCTATTAATTAAAAAAATACGTAGTCGAGGTAATTGTTGATGGTCATTTTTAAACAGACAGCTAAAACTTTTAATTGTCTAGTTGGCTGGAGTTGTAGAATACACCAACTGCTTCTTTGCAGAGGAGTAAGACTCCTCCAACTAGTCTCCTGGATATGACACTAAACAATCTGATGGTTAGGTTCTAGTATTGCTGAATGCGGAGTATCCCTTCATCGCCATTGCTCCCAGGTTGACTCTGGCCCGGAGTGGTAGCACCAGATAGGGTCCTATCTATGGGTCAAATAGAACTAAACTTTGTACATTTGCTTGACTGAATTGGTAGAGATTGGACTGTTTTGACACTTAAACTGCGTACTTATGCTGAACTAAATAGTTTGAAATAGACTGTTTTGACATTTTAACTGTGAACTTATGCTAAACTGAAGTATTTGAAATGGAACTGTTTTTGAATGCTAAACTGAATTGTTTGAAATATAACTGTTTATATGTCTAAAAATTGATTTGGCATTAAATAACCTACAATGGTTGATATGCCGTGAAATCAAACCAAACTAAACCAAACCAAACCTAAGACCTTTGACCAAAATGGACTTTCATCCTAGTCGGTCAACAAGAAAAAAGAAATCTGTTGGAGATGAGAAATGTACACTCATACCTAGTCTACATATAAAAGATCAAGCTATGTCTTTGCCTTGGAGAAAAAAGTGTTTCTTAAAAAGTACTGACGTAGCAGAGAACACGTTACATGTATACATAGAATACTTTTTGGACCATTTAGTTGAAAGCAAATAAACAAACATCTGTCGACTGAGCGCGCAGTTGGGCATTGATCACATCTCATAATTAAGCTGGGATGTTACTTTTTCAAATGTAGTTTGTCAAAAAGGTTTTGAATCAAAGCTGTTGAATATTCTTACTTGGCAAAGCGTCGATATTTTTCTTGACAACCTCTTTTCGTTACAGAACAGGGAAATGGAAACTCAGGCAAATTCTGACCATTTTTTTTTATGTCCTCTCATCGAATACTAAGGCGACATGAAAATGACGGCCACTATTTCCGTGCATGGTCCAAGTGGTCACGTTTAAACAGACAGTTAAATCTTATTACAAAAATGTGCTTCCATATTAGTCGGTGAAATTAGAATTTAGTTAAAACGTTTATAGGGATTCGAAATGAACATTGTCTCATTCATACACACACTGTGCAAACACAATCAGTGGAACGTAGAATACATTGACTGCATACTCTGCAGATGGATAAGATTCTTTCAGGAAAGGTATCTTGTGTATAATAGTAAACTGCATTGTAGGGTAAGGCTCCAGTTCTGGATCGCTGGAGCGTGTGGAATCACATTATCGTTGCCATCACTCCTTCGTCCACTCTGACTTTAGGTCAAATAGATCAGTTTGAAAATTATCAGTATTTGTTAGGATTATGTGAAACTATATGACTGTATGCAACTTGTATAAAGAATAGATATTTGAAGTCTAGATTGCTTACAAAGAATTATTATTATTAGTTACTTGAAACCATATAATTACTTGAAATACTTAAAACCATATTATTCCCTAGAAATTATTAGTATTAGAAAAGAATACTTGGAACTGTGCGAAAATTATTTGGAATACTTGAAAACATACGAGCAGACAAATAAACTTTTATATTAAACAGAAACAATTACTTGAAATCATATAATTATTTATAAAACATTAGCATTAGATGGCAATACTGGAAACCATATAACTATATGCAAATGAGAATTGTTACTTGAAGTTATAATAATTAAGAAATCATTATCATTATTATTTACCTGAAACCAGATAATTGCTTTCCCCCGGAAAAAAGACCGTCTAACAACCAAAAAACTCAATGAATTAATCGTAATTAATCAATTATGAATAAGAGCTATTTCAGATTAATAATTGAATCTTTTACCACAAGGGAAATATTAAGTACAAACGGTTTATTGTCAACTTATCGAATAGAAAGAAAGCCACAAAAAGCAAAGTTTAAAATTGTATACCGAGGTAAACACAACTTGTGTGTTAGAGGTAAAAATGCTGACCAAAGGTTTAAGGTTCAATTTTCTGTGTTGTAATAATAAGAAATACTCAGAAGATTATAAATAAACCAAATAGTGTTTACTTTTATGAGTATACTAAATACTTTAAGTAGTACACTAAATATTTATATTTTAAATCACTTATCTCTGTCATGTACAAACCTCACAGCTTTGAACAGAATGAAATTTAAACTAGTGATAGAGTAGATACAGAAGTATATTTTTTTCAAATTGGAAACATTTTGTTGCGGTAGTTGGTTCCCACAGGTGAAATGAAAAAACAAGAAACTACAAGTTCCCTTGCCAAACAGTAAACCAGGAGCCAACCTCATCTATAACTACGTACGCACATTGGTTAAATAAGCAAATCATGTACAAAGATTAACACACAATCATATCCATTTGGATGAGTTGTGTCCCACTCGATTCGCTTCATATATCAAGGAATAAAACTAATTACATGCGTTCATTTCCAGCAGAATATTTTCATTTTTCACATAACATTCGTACGTAGTAACTTTATGTACTTCAGTTTCACGTTTTGTTCCCTGTAACTGGTGTTTGCTATTTTTTATTCTTTCGCTCAGAACCCAAGCAAATTGTAGTTGTGCCGCAACCTTGAAATAGATATAATCAGGCAGCCTGAATTGCGACCTTGGGAACCTTTATTTTTACATCGCTATTGCCAATAAAATATTATAATCTGTTATTTAACAGCCTGAAACGCTGTTTAATAGATTATATTTTTAGCCAGGAGCCACCTAAGGCTTGTGCGGAAGCTTAGAGTTCTGAGATTGAAGAAGAAGAAGAAGAAGAAGAAGAAGAAGAAGAAGAAGAAGAAGAAGAAGAAGAAGAATGATGATGATGATGATGATGAGGTCTTTATTTATAATAAAAATGAAATACAGAATTTAATCACTTTAAGGAGTTTGCGATCCAATCTTAAAAGATACTCTTCCTCCCAACACCTTAAGAGACAAAAATTACAAAACGAAACAAGAAATAAGCAAATTAACGTCAAAACAATAAACTACAGTATATGGTATTATTTACTTTGTCCCTTCTCCCCGGAGAGGATTAGACACTAGGTCAATTTTTAACAAGAACACTACTAGTTTGAATTCAGATTTTTCCTTCTCCTAGACTGGTTACGGTACAAAAACTAAAGAAATGAAGCACAAACAGTATTTGAACTCGGCTCGCTGTTTCCATTTCCTACAATGACAACCGTTTCGTCATGTGCGCCTCAGAAAGTAGCATAGAGTTATTGAAGAATAGTTTTAACATTTAAGATTCATCTTCTAAATTATTACATTTCATCAAAAGGTATCTTTTCAAATTAAATCATCCAATTTAATAAATCATCAACTAATAAATAACATTTGAACTTTTGTCTGAAAGAGGGCTCATATCAGTATATATAAATGATTCTTTGAAGCATTTTAAGGAGAGCGAGACTCAACTTTAAAAGGTACTCTTCCACCCGACTCTCCAAGAAACGATGATTAGAAAAAGAAACAAGAAACCAACACAATCACTCCAAACATATAATTTTCAGTACATGGTATATCGTTTCTAAATAATAATTTTCAGCATTTAAAATTGCCTATTGAATTGTTAAACTTTACTAGTAAAAAGTCAAATAGAAAATTGTGAAACTTGAATCAGAAAAAACAATTAGTCTACTGATAATTTAATATTTTCACACTTTTTTCTGCAGGAGTGCAAAGAAATAATGTTTATATTAATGGTTCTTAAAATAGAAATAAAAGATATATTCCTTTATTTGGTTTTGTCAAAGAAAAAAAAAAGCATCTATATAAAGTTTATTTCTGGTGGAATAATTAAATGTTAACCTTGAAAATATTGCTGAGAACACTTTCATGTTGTTTTTTTTCCTAACTCATCATCTTTATCTAAAATAAATGCTTCCGTATGCATTTTTGAAAATAAATCTTAGATGACTGCTATTTCGTTGCTTTCATTATCGGAAAGGGGTTAGGATTGATTTTAAAGCATAATGCTTGATTGGACCCATAAAGAGGAATCCCGACCGAATTCCTAGAAGCATTATGCTGTCATTAAAAAATCACGACGGGACAGAAATAAACTTTATAACAATAAAATTTTGAAGATATTGTTGGATTTAAAAATTGTAATCACATTATGAAATCCGTTCATTCATGTATAAAAAAAAACAATAGCGTGTTCGCCAATGGCCCGGAAGACCGGGGTTCAATCCCAGGTCGAGTTGTATCAAAGACTCAAAAAATGGTACTTGATGGCACCTTGCTTAACACTCAGGTGTAGTAGCTATCGAAAAGGGAGCCTTCGGGTTACCCTCGACTACGGTCGCCAACTTACTTACTTACATTTAAATAAGACATTTAGCAATGCTTGAATATTAATATTAACATATTAATGCATGAGTATTGATATCAACAAATTAATGCGTATATCTATCTATCTATATATATATATATATATATATATATATATATATATATATATATATATCAATATTAACGTATATCAGGTTACTTCTCATATTTAAGAGCTAATATTTGACGCATTAAACAAGACATGACAGATTTTAATTTTCAATTTAGAAAATAACAAAACTACTTAATTTAGTAACGGATTGTATTGCTCTTGTACTATATTGTGTTTTGATAGAAACTTTCGCTCAAAAATATGGGTAATAACTTCATATTTTTGGTTCGAATAAAAATAAAAGTGAGTAAAAAGAACTTTGATTAACGTAGTTAAGAACATATTTTATAGAAAATATCTTGGAAAACTGAAATAAAAACAAATATTTATATGATCTCTCTCTCTCTCTCTCTCGCTCTCTTTCTCTTTCTCGCTCTCTTTCTCTCATTATCTCTTAGGTTATCATTTTGCTTACGTTTTTATGGTTTTCTTTTTATTTCCTAATTCTTTCTTTTTATTAAGAGTATCTTTCCTTCTCCCTCGGCCTTGAAATGCAACTTTCTCGCTGATTTCTTTATACTATTTTTTCTTTAATGGCTATCTATCTATCTATCTGTAATTTTTTTCTTTTTTTTGTTGCGGTTCCAAAGTGAGAAAAAAAAAGTAAATATTTCAAAATAAATAGCTCTAGTAAGAGATTTGTATTTTTAAGAATTATTTATTTCGTTCTTACATGCGCGTATGTTTCTAGCTGGTTGCTTTCGTCAGAGAAGATATGTGTCACAAGGCCATATGAGTTCGAGTCTCATTAGGTGCCCATTCGTATGGTTTTGTGCCACATATGTTCTCTGACGAAACCAACAAGTTAGAAAATACACGTATGTAAGGACGAAATAAATAATTCTTAAAAAATGCAAATCTCTTAGTGGACGTATTCATATATATATATATATATATATAAGGAATAGAAGAAGGAACAGAAAAGAGAAAAACAATCTAGTAATGAAGAGAAGCTTTCTAATTATTTTATACTTCTCTCATTTTTCTTCTCTTTTTCCTTTTTCTCATTTTATTTATGATTCTACCCACTCTGTTCATATCTATCTATCTATATATCTATCTATCTATCTTATTGTTCTTTCATTCATTTTCTCTTTCTATCTTTTGTCTTTTTTGCTTTTTTCTTCATAGATTTTTATTCTTTTTCCCTTTTAAACTCTTTCTCTTTTTACTTATTTTCTGGTCACGTTTTTCGATTTCTTTCCCTATTTATTTTCTTATTTACCTCCTGTTTTAAAATCTTACAATTTCTTCTTCTTTCTGTTTCTTCTTTTCTTCTCTCACTCGTTTTCTGACTTTGTGTTCTTTTCTCTTTCTCTTTCACCATAGACTTTAAAAAAATCTTACCTTCTTCTTCTTCTTCTTCTTCTTCTTCTTCTTCTTCTTCTTCTTCTTCTTCTTCTTCTTCTTCTTCTTCTTCTTCTTCTTCTTCTTCTTCTATATTGTGTTGCGTGGTGGTAGGGACGATATTTAGTCGAATTCTCACTCACGAAGGTCCAATATTAGCATTACTACATCCGAGATATACTAAAAATGAATAAACGGAAGGATAAACAAGATAATACATACAGAAAAATATAATATATACGAGAAATATTGAAAAGAAAACTAATCTTTCCTGGTAAATAAAATATGCATATATTTTTCTATAAACAAGCAGTATATAACAGGAGTTATACGGAAAAAAGTTTTACTTGATTATGTACAGTAAAATACTGACTTTACTGTATGAAGAAAAGACGAGAGATAATTTCTCTACTTTTCAAATAATAGAGACAAAATAGAACGAGATAGACTTTTTGGGATTGTTATGTTACTGTCCACGAGTCCCTCTAACGGACACGTCTGTTTTTCAAAGGAGAGATTTATTGTTATCCTCTCCAAACAGGTTCTAAGGAACTCTGCATATAGTGTAATGATAAAAAGAGGCTACACAATTTGTTTACTGAAAATTAAAAATGAATCTTCTTAAACAGTTATATAATAAGTAATGAAAAAAGAAATGGTCCTTTTAAAAAGAGAAAATTACTCCAGGAAAAGTTCTATTGAAAATCAAGGCCTAAATAGAAATAAATTATGAGAATAAATATTTCGGTCATCTAATATAACGGACAGATCTGGTCCCTGTCTGTTTTGGCACATTTGGTATTACTAGACGAAAAGGTTTCATCAAAGTGTCCTTGTTAAATCATGTAGCACTAAAAAATGTGCTGGGTTTTATTATTAACGTTGACTGTAAAAAAAGTGTGTGTTGTCTAAGGTCCTTGAATTGTCCTCTGTAAAATGGCTGTAAAGTACGGAATTTAGCCAAGTCATGCACAAGATCGTGTGAGAACTTCTGTAGTAGTTTAGGCACACATGCGAGACTTTGACTCTCTGCTGGAGGATTATAAGGTGATTTCGCCATCCTTGATTGAAGCCTATCCGCAAAAGTGGTCACGTTAAGAAGTTATTGTGGTGGTTCAAGAAAAACCTGTCAATGGAGTATAAGTGTCTTACACCATCTCAGCCGATGAGTATCCGATGTCATCTTTAATTGCAGTGAGGAGTCCTAGGAGTAGAGAGTCCAGTTAGTTTAACTGATTCATCATAGTCCTTGAAGCTGAATTGAGTGTACTAAGCCATTTGCCTCAGGATGATAGTAGTCTTAATTCTTTTATTCCTTAAAATTTTCATGAGCTGGTTGAATAGGTATGACACAAATTGTCGACTTCTGTTTGTACTGATGACAATAGAAACTCCGAAACGGAATACCCAACCTGAAAAATTTCTTTGCTGTGGTATAAGGTGTGATGTTTGACATCAAAAGAGCCTCACCCCAGTGAAGTTAACACGTTAATAAATGGGTATGTCCTTCATATGAGGGGAATGGTCCAGTGATTTCCACATGCACACCAGGAGGTGGGAATGAGCCAGGTATTTCTTCTATCTTCGGGCTTTTGACTTGGCACACAGATTTTTTATCAAAGCCAGATGTTAGACTTCATGCATGACCAAATTAATATGTTCGTGACTAATCGTATTCAAGCGTTTGCATTCGACTGAGATAAAATATGTATGGAGAAGAATAAAGTTCACTGTATTTGCTCTGGAACGAAGAAACATTTGGTGGTGTCGTGTGCTGGTGTTGCATATAACATCTAAATCAAAGTTAGGAATATGTACATTCGAAAATTTCAAAGACGTAGAGTTGTTTCGTAGTAGCTGCTGTAGTGACTGTTCATTTACCTGTTTATCCACAAATGGTGGGTATTCTAAGAACGGGTCCTGTAAAAAACATTGGTGCCAAGAGACATGGAGTCAGCAAGCACGTTGTCAATTCCTTTGAATTGAATTGCATCAAATAATCCAAATAATTAGTTTCACGTGGGGTAATCGTCAGAGCTTGACTGGAACACCCAGCAAGGGGTTGTAGTCAGTAAGGATGTAGAAAATGTCAAAAATAGCAGACAGTTGAATAAGCCGCGAGAAGCTTGCGTATAAAGATGCTGTACTTAATTCCAGTTGATGAGAGTTTCTGGGAAAAGAGAGAAATTGCTTTCCAATTGTCATTGACTTTCTGCTGTACGACAGCATCTTCACTAATAGAAGTGACATCGACCATTAAGCACAACTGAAACAACATGGGACAATAAAACTGCTTAGGACAATAAAGAATTTATATTAGATATAGTAAACCACAATTTCTTTGACATAAGTTAAAGTGTATGTCAGTTGTTTTATAATTTGCACACAATTCGGCAGAAACATTCGAAAAAATCACCATCCATAGAAACTGTCGTAGCTTTCTTATTGTGTCTGGTATCGAGAATTTAGAAATGGCTTTTACTTTAGAAGGGTAATGAGAAATCTTTGTAGAATTGATATAGTGACCTGGGAAATTTTCTTCTGATTTTCCAAATTCACACTTGACTTAGTTGAGAACACCACCAAAATTTTCAAAACGTTCAAAAACGAGTTGTACATGATGGATATGTTCACTCATAGAGGAACTGGCCATGAGGACATAATCCTCGTAGGCACAGACAAAATATAAGACGGGTAATATGTGGTAAATAATTTGTAGAAAGACTGTGCCACGCTCCTTTGTTATAATGGTACTCGCAAGAATTCTAGTAACCGAAAAAATCTTATGGCAGTCTTTGGAATGTGGACTCTACCAGAATTTAATGGTAAGTCATGATAAGTAAATATGGACATATCTGGCATTGTGACCGTTACGTAGTGAATGTAAGGAATAGAATAACGGTCTAGTTTAGTCTGGTTTTCAAATCTGAGTGACCGCTACATACACATCAAGTGCCACCACTTTTGGGTATCAGCTGCAAAGGAGATGTCCAGTTCCTGTTTGATGTACGGATTATACCCAGTTCCATCATATGGTTAAATTCAGATTACGCTATGCTCTGTATTTTCTTTGTCGGCCCCTGTGAGAAGTTGTGAACATGATGGCCTCTAGTAGCAATGTGGAATGTAATGGTGTGAGTAAAAGTTTGCAAAATTCAGTATTAGTAATGGTATTACATTATAAATGGATCCTGACGACTCAACATTCGTCTTAGTATCGATCAGAAAACGTCTGTATCAATGAGAAGGTCCACTATTACAAAGAAATGGGTGAAGACCTGTTTTAGCCCTTCTGTTAAGTACTTCTGACCATAAATCTGGATGAGCGACTTATCAACAGCCTATTAGGTAATTTGAAAGTAAAGTTGGCGACAGTAGTCGAGGGTAACTCGAAGTCTCCCTTTTCGATAGCTACTACACCAATGTGTAGGGGAGAGCGCTACTCCTTTCCCTGGATTGCTCCACTTTACTCTTGATCCGTACCTTATAATGCTGAGTGTTAAGCAAGGCGGTATCAAGTACATTTTTTGAGTCTTTGGTATGACTCGACCTGGGATTGAACCCCGGTCTCACGGGCCATTATATAAGCATAACATACGTGCCAGAAGTAGTGAAAAATATACACAAATATGACCCAATGGATAAAATCTGCACGTATTGATCTCTGAACAAGTAGTATATGATAGGGAAAGAAAAATAGAAAAATTCTTACTTGATGACTGCTGGCTTAACTGTATGCAGGTGAAGCGAGAGACAACTTCCCTACTTTTCACAGAACAGTCAAAAGAGGAAAAATATCTTTTTCGTATTGACCTGCTGAGCCCCTTAACGGACACGCTCGTTCTTCAAGGAGACAGTTATTTATTATATCCCTATATATATATATATATATATATATATATAAACACTAACACTTTACTTCTTCTTTCTAGTATTGTTGAGAACTGCAATTTCAGAGGGAGTGGGGGATTAATTTGTGTGATACCAGCCTTCAAAAAGAAGAGGTTACTGTTCACTTGGGCACCCCAAAAAGAAGGACGTTTTAGGGGACAGTGCAAATAAGCGGATCATTTCAGTCCTTTTTTTCCTACCATTTTCTTTTACTGTTCACTCGTGTGTATACGGTTTTCCTCAATTTCAAAATCATACTGCCAGCAGCCGCTTGACTGTCAGACAAAAGTCACCCACTTATTAAATGAAAATAGGGAGGTTTCTTTCCTTACAGTTATTAAGCTTCATTTATCTTGCCTCCGTCTAATTGTTATTGTTGTTGCTCGTCAAGGCTCTTAATTTTGTCTACACTACTTTTAATAACGAATTTCAGCCGCTTTTATTGTAAGGGATTGAATAAAGTAAATAAAATAAGAGTAAGTTCAAAAAGTGTGGAAGTTTCCAGAAGCCCCTGACGAGAAGTTGGAACTGCACATGCCTAAAACAGACTTAAGGACACGAGAAAGAAACTCGTTCTCTTTCAACAGTGACCGTTGGGTTGGAAAGACCAATTTTTCTTCTGCTGGTGAGAAAACAACGTGTCCGCTTAGCGGACGCTGATTCACTCTTCCACCAGTGCCAGTCGTCTCTACTAACAGCAGCCGATATTAAAACTTACCACCCACGACTCAAAACACTGACTTTGGACATATCAACTCCGAAAACGACTAGTGTATTTCAACGCCTTATTTGGGAGGAACGATTGTTCTTAAATAGTCCACGAAGACATTCCTCACTGCAAAGTAGCCTTGTGAAAATCCAAACAGAAATAAAGTTAAAATTAAAAAGGCATCTCCTCTCTTCCCAGACAAGAAGACGCCATCGGATTAAGAACTGGTAAGAAGTAACCAACGGAGTCAGATATCTAAAACCAAAACCCAAATTAAAAAAAAATCCAACAAAATCACCTTCACCCAATAATTATCAGCGTCTGAAATATCAGCGTTTTGAAAGACGTGTTAGCAACAGGAGTCGGTTCATAAGACTATATGTAGTTTGCTGCATAAAGAGTGCCCAGTATCCGTAATATAGCATAGTGAAGTCAACAGAGCTTAATGACTGTCAGTTTCTCAACTTGGTCAGAAGCAAGAAATTGACAATCACCAAGCACCATCGACTTTGTATCGACGTTATCCTAATTTAGATTCTCTCTCTCTTTCTCAATATATATATATATATATATATATATATATATATATATAAGGGGTTCTTTTCCATCACAAACGCTTCACTTTTCACGTTTTGTTTACTGTCTACTTACAGTCTGTACTTCCTCTTCCTCTTCCTCCTACCTGAAAACAAAGCAAGTTAAATCTTCCGTTTTAATACTTTTCGATTGCACTTTGTATTATCTTGTTGAAGAATTATAACTTTTAAACAGTGCTGAGTCTTCTTAAGATCCTAGCGCTGTAACGGAGAAAAAGAGTTAGATTCCGTGCTCAACACCAAAATCGTGAGTGTATCAAATCAGCGCTTTTTAGATTTATGGTCGTATAAGCCACACTTAGCAGAAAGTGATGACAGGTGTCTTTTCGTTGGCAGCTAACACTGTCTTTGGCTCAGGTCTGAAGCTTTCGCTTCTATTAGGTTGGTGTCGTCGTCATACTCGCCCCTCCCCATCATCGGAATGTCACAAATGCATGGCTCCGAATACTCTGAGCTTGACTCTGCTTTCGCTGTGTTATTTGACAAGTGTCAGCAGAGGTTAATTATTGTGGGTCAGGTTGAGTTTGAGGGATGGGCACGAAAGAAAGTGCAACTGATGACGAATGGAAAGGATATTGTAAGTGAGCAACCCTTTTCTCTTATTTCGTGCCAAAGACGATTTGGAATCAGCAAATGGCCGGGGGAATGCTGCACTTCAGCTACTCAAGCATTTCAATATATATATATATATATATATATATATATATATATATATATATATATAAACATGGGCATACACACATACTTACTTATGAGGAGGTAGAAAAAAATGAAATTCGTATGTAGCACCTGAAGTGGATGTAGTTGCACATTGTATATATATATATATATATATATATATATAAATGCATATGTTCACACACACAGAAACACACTCGTGCACACACACACACACACACACACACACACACACACACACACACACACACACATATATATATATATATATATATATATATATATATATATATATATATATATATATATATATATATATAACCCCTTCTAGCATATGCTGAATGTGATACAAAGTCAATTTTTTAGCAAAGTAAATTCAGAGCTTTCCTGCACCTATATCGTTTGTCTAAATGCACTTTAAGATACTCACTGGGAGGGTAATATATATATTTTTACTAATGTGACGATTTTGTATTTATAAATACTACTTATCGTATTTTGCCCAGTCTGCTGGGGCTGTAGAATACACCAACTACTTCTCTGCAGAAGGGTAAGACTCCCTCAAAGAGTGTCTTGGATATGACACTAAACAATCTGATGGTGAGGTTCTAGTAATGTTGGAGTTCGGGGGAATGCGGAGTACCCCTTCACTGCCATTGCTCCCAGGTCCACTCTGGCTCAGAGTGGTAGCACCTGATTGGGTCCTATCTATGGATCAAATAGAACTAAACTGCATACTTATACTAAACTGGTTTGTATGAAAGGAACTGTTTTTGACATTGAAACTGTACTTGGGCTAAACTGAATTGTTTGAATTAGAACTGTTTGACTAAACTGAATAGCTTGAAATAGAAATGATTTTGACAATTTACCTGTACTCATGCTAAACTGAATTGTTTGAAATAGAACTAATTATGTGTATAAAATTTGATTTGGCGTTAAATAACCTAAAAAGGTTTATATGCCATTAAACCCAAACAACCAAACTACTCATCGTATTTTTTCTAACAATACATTTTTATTGTCAACTAATTGCTGTCGAATATTAGTAGAAGTCCAATGGTATTTTGTGATGTATTGGTGTAAGTGTGTATGAATAGATTTGATAAGTGGCTTGTTGGTCGACATGGGAGTACGTTGGTCGTGTTATAATTGAAAATGAGCTCATCGACACGAATAATATTGGGTTCCAAAAATAGTAATACAGTCTTGATTTATAAACTAATGAGTCTCAGTAAAAGTATCTACAATCATCTTAAGTACAAATCAACTATATCGCCTTGAATGCAGTTCATTTAGGAAACCATATATCAATGCTTTTCCCACCCCCAGGAACAGCTCTGGAACTCAACAACTGACACTGTCTTCAGTTGGTCTGTTACGATGTATTGTATGTATATACCTAACTCTCTCGCCGCGTCAATTTTGAGCAGATTAAAGCTGGTTTGGATTCAGAGTTTTCTTTCTCCTAGATTGGTTGCTCTACTAAGGTTAAAGAGCCCAGTTTACTCATAACTGAAGAAGTTTAAATAGATTCATGCTTTTTCCCAAGGCACCAAGTGAACGCGAACAGCTTCGTCTAGGATTTGAACTCGGGTCTATTTTATCGATGAAGCTGTATTATTGTTAATATTGTCATAAAATTGAATGAATATTATCATCATTATCATTATTGCATAAACCATTATTATCATCATAATTATAAACATTATCATATTATCACTGTCGTTATTATTATTGTTGACTATCAAGAATCAAAATATTAAGAAATAAATTATTCATTAAATGCTCAACGGGGTAGGTCGGTCAGACAGGAAAGGGTTTTCATTGACATTACTCAGTTAATTAGCTACAAAATCCATTAGCAAGTATTTGTAGAAAGAAAAATATATTTTCGTAATGAAGAACGCACCTTCGTCAATTAGT
Organism: Sepioteuthis lessoniana; assembly: GCA_963585895.1. NCBI lineage: Eukaryota > Metazoa > Mollusca > Cephalopoda > Myopsida > Loliginidae > Sepioteuthis > Sepioteuthis lessoniana. The sequence goes on from OY757942.1 coordinate 24,711,993, forward strand.
TCCCTAAAGTGAGAAGAGCCTAAGGTGGGATTTTCAGCTGAAAAGGGGGTTTGTGCATTATGGTTTTATTCAGTGCTGCTTTGTGTCACCTTTTTTCACCCTTTCGTTTCCTGGTGAGAGAAAAAAATGGTAACGATGGAGGAAAGTAGGAAAGACGCCATTATTTTAAAACAATCCCGCTTGGTTTAATTTGAGAGCCTTTGAATATTTAACATTTTTTAAACATATTCTCATCACCATCATCTCTATCTTCATATATGTATTTTAATCTGCTACACATACTTCATTATATATATATGAAGTTGAATGCCAAACATTTATGGCTAATTTGGAACATGCATGATGAATATTTTCCCCCGTGTGGACTTCCCTGCTAGGTGTCTATGATAGCAGATGTCATATAATGGTTAGTTGAAGACACTTAGATGCTAAAAAAATAATTTTCATTTAACCAATTGATATACTACGTTACAAGTTCATTTTTACTTGGTTCTATTGTGGCATATCTACTCTTTTAAAAACTATTTTAAAGCTGAAAAAAACCCCAAAAAAAACGACAAAAAAAAAACTTTTTTGCACGATTATTTTTTTAAAGATAACTAAAGGTTGAAACTACTTAAGAACAATTAAAAAATAAATAACTTTATAGAAATATTTTTATTTGTCATATCACTTTTTTTCAGGTCATTATATATATATATATATATATACACTCAAAAAGAAGTTGGCCAATAAGAGTAACTGGTGACGTTTTCGTTCTGTACGCTCACCGTGAAAATATATCTTCTAAAACAATTTTGGCAGTATGTTTTGCCTTCTTCGCCTTAGATTTTTCAAAAAGACGGAAGCAGAATAGAGATAAATAGACTTGAAAATATGATTAGCAAAAAAGAATTAGAAAAAGTAATTAGGAAGATAGAATTAAGTTATCTCTTAGTTGCATCCAAGAACCCTTCGAATAGCAACCTGAAATTAACTTTAGTTTAATTTATTGAAATGGAGTAAACCAATAAACTCCAATTAGTTTACGACAAGGATCAGGAATTTGATTTAGTTCCCTAAAGCAAAGAAAGACACGCTTGCACGCGAAAGACTCCACACTAGTAGCTTGTGATCGTCCCTCGTTTCCATATACTTCAATAGCCTCAGTACCTAAACAAAGAAAATAAACAAAGGAAGGTTTTAATTTTGAGGTGAGTTGTGTTTTGTGTTTACTTCCATTCGACCACCACCATCATCACCACCATCATCACCATCATCACCACCACCAGCAGCAGCAGCAGCGACCACTCCCGGTCAGTATGAGTCGCATGAGCACACAGATAGCAGTCATCGGTAATATGATGCCACTGGTTGTGTCCTTTTTGAAAAAACCCTGTAGGTGCACGTATGGTTAACGGGAGTATTCCTATGCACGCATAGTTATGCAACGAAATCTGATCTTCCCACCTTACTATGGACACCTGCTGTCATTTTCCCAGCAAGTAGATGTAGAAGAGGATGAATTCAGAATATATTTTGGGCATTCCATTCGTTTGAAAGGAACAACACCGCTCATAATGACCTCATGATCCCCAGCTTCTATTGGGTTTCAACTTTCAAACCACCTCGCATTCGATAAGTTGGCTTGATCCAGGCTGAGGGAGAAAACTTGTTAATCGGAGGTGAGAAATGACCCGTTTGCTACCTATGCTTGTCATACGCTACAGAAGCTTGTTTCCGAATTTGGCTGAGAATAATTTCCATTGGTTAATTTGTAATCTGTTAACATTCAAAGACCATGGTACTTTGTCATGTTTATTCAAACAAGTTTTGCTGTCCCGCGAGACATTGGCTTAATCCAGAGATTGAATTCACAACCGCTGAAAAGATAACTAGATACACCCAACCGACTCTTTTACTCACTTGACTATCATCTGATAATTTAAACGAGGAACCTTAAAACTAATTTTGTTCCCCTGCATCTTCTACTGAATCAAAGTATAAGTATATTATTTCCTTCTTACTTAAAAGCTCTTTATCCTGTTTCTATTATCAGATTGGCCTAGTGGATAAAAGCATTGGTGTATAGTTACTTACTGTTCGTGTGTTCAATCCATAAGTCTGATAGCAGAATGAGGATAATCTAACCTCTAGAGATGGGTTATAAAGTTCAGTTAGAAATTACGGCAAAGTTACTACAACAGACATTTGAAGAAGGTTGAAGAGTACAATGATTGTAGATGAGATGACTCGTCTGAGTTACAATGAAATTATTGTCAGTATGTGTTTATTTAGCCCGTACAACAAAGATAGAATATGACTCAAGTTCAATTTTTAAGGTTTGGATTAAGAGTTTTTCTGTACTCAGTTTGTCTTACCAGGGTTAGCGAAGAGAACTGATGGATTGATACATTTCTCATAGGCACGAAGTAAGCACAAACAGCTTCGTTCAGAATTTGTTATATACCCTACTTATAAAGATCCATGGGCATGTCACAATTGTGAGAGAGTGAAAATATCCTAACTACTTTTGGTGATGGTATTTCACTCGGTCGAAGCTACCAAACGTGGGTACTGAATATCATAAACACAAGAAAAATAAACAATTAGTATAAAAAATACTTCTATTACTTACGTATTAAAAAGGAGTTATTCAACTCTAGAGTGTCACCCTTTTTTAATGAACCTGCTAGTTCAAATTGCAATAAAAGATGTTTCTCAATACATAGATAATTATGTATAAAAGTTATGAAAAAGTTATGATCATAACTTTATAAATATTCAAATTTCGATTTTTCTTTAACTTTATGAAACACCGGAGAAAGATCAAGTACGGTTAGACCGTATCATTCAAAATTTTCTTTCTGATTTTTTTCTGTTTGTCTGAACATTCTTCCGAATTCAAAATTCCCTCCAATTCATGATTTGAAACGCTACTACAATTTTTTTTTCACGAACCCAACTCACAGACACAACATTTCATCACTTGCAACAAAAATAAACAAAATAAAACAAATAATTGTCTGGGAATGAATTACAATATCATTAGATAAAAAGTATTTTTTATAGATGTTGATGTTGTCTATGGTGGGTTTCTTGCCAAGATCAGCATACTTTGAGTTGTTGATCTTGGTTTCACATATTCTTATCCAATACGAATACTTTTCAAACTGATCTGTTTGACACAGTGAGACCCTTAATAAGTATTATTAATCCAGATCATAATTGTGCAGAGGGTTGTGTGCAATGAAGGAGTGATCCATTCTTCCAACAACTGGAACCACTGGATGCAGGTCAGTGTCATATACGGAACACCCCTTTTTAGGGTGCACTTTTAACCCTTTGCAGTGGCACCAAGAGGGAAAGACATTTATTTAAAGCTATCCTGTTCCAATGAAAGAGCATATTAAATCTATATATATATATATATATATATATATTAGTATTCAATGTGATTTTTTTGAGTTGGAAATTTCAGGCTCAATTATTTGTAAAATAGCACTTATTCCGAAATATCAGGATTACAGTATATTTTGTTAACTCCAAGCGCACATAAGGTCAATTTTTATGCGGAGTAGAGCTGTTTTTTTTTCTCCTGGACGGATTGCTGTACAAAAACGGAAGAGCTGAGAGAAGGAAGAACAGGTAAGCCTTTCCCATCGTTATCCACACCAAGTGAAACGCAAACAATATCGTCCCGGATTTGAAATGAACTCGTCCAGTCCATTTTTGATGTGATGACTGTTCCGTAACGCTTTCAAATCTTTGGATTTATGGTGTATTGGGAAGCAGAGATCATTTTCTTAAAAGAGTCCCAATAGATTATTTACGATCTGGAGACAATTTTTTAAAACCATCATCGGAATTATTTGTTTTAAAAACTCAATGACAAAATATCTATAGTCAATTCTGTTAAAGATGAATCCTTTTAATGTTAGCAACTTTGCGAGTCTGTCCCACTCCGAAGGAAAAGATGTTCTGGGTATGACACTAAATTACACACGATGATGAGATTCCAATTCTGGAGTTCTGGGGAGTTTCAAGTCACTCCTTTGTTACTACGATAACGCAGAATATCTTTTAGGGTTTCAGTTTTTGGTCATA
>OY757942.1:24721078-24898578 GCA_963585895.1 Sepioteuthis lessoniana
CCTCATGTACCTGTACCAATCCTTTGGTGACTAAACGAAAGCGCCAATTACAATTGGTATCACTGTCACTTTCATGTTTTTTTTCAGTTCTCTAGCAAGGTCAAGTTACTTATCCCTCTTTTCGCTTTATTTCAGTTTTACCCTGGGGTCAGCCGGAACGACAAAGTATCCTATTCGGTTGGTTCTCTTTTTTTTATAATCACTAGGTCTGGTCGTCTGGCCGAAATTAGGTGGTCCGTTTGTATCTCAAAATCCCAGAGAAGTTTGTGTGCCTCATTTTCCAGGACGGATTCTGGGTTATGCAAACCATTTGTTTGTATGGTTAAATTTAAGCTTCTTGCACAATTTCCAGTGGATTACCTGTCCCGCCCATTCATGTGTAGTCTTATATTCTTTTAGTACTTAGTCACTGCATTCACTTATTATGTAATTGATCGTTTTGTCTCTACCACCACATAACCTATATCTGCTATTTTGTTGAGTCTTGTCTATTTTTGCTAATGGTGTTGTTCTGTGAAGCTATCAGAAGAGATTCAGTTTCTCTTTTATTAGCCATGTCCAAGTTTCTCTTTTATTAGCCATGTCCAAGTTTTCTCATGTAAAATTTCGTTTATTTGTCGCTTGAAATATCCATAAAATTGTTTTTCTTCCCATTTTCGTTTTCCAGTTGAAATTTATTTTCTGTGGATACTTGTGATATCTGCATTGTTTCTGTTCGCTGTAAACAGTCTTCCTCCGCGCTTTTTAATGTAGTACGGATGCATTGACGCTACCTTATATGCTGGAGAATCCTCTTGTCACAGACAGTCTGTCTACATCATTTCCGAGATGTAAAGCCTAATGCATAGTGTAACGGGTTTCCACCCGTATTTTTAATTTTTCGAGATATGGACGGAGTCCTATGTGTGGGTTACTAAGACCACAGACGAATGAGGGTTTGAAGGTTAAAGAGGTCAACGTGATATGAATGAATACGTGGGGAATTCTGAACTGGACAAACAATATAACGCGGATTTGGTTTTCTCCTTTTCTTTATATACGTATCATTCATACATTTTTTTTCATTTAAAAGAAAGCACAACTGTGACAACAGACAAACAAAGAGCAAAACGAATACAACAAAAAAATATACAGCAATGTGGAGGACAAGTCGCTCCCAATAGTATCTGACTAGGTCCTTCCAATAAGACAAGGTATTTTTTTCCTTTGTATTTTTTTCTTCTTTCACCGAAGAACAAGAGTCTCTCCTCTTCGTCTTTATGGATATACAAATTTTAACCAAATAGGTTTTCCGCCGAAACTAGCTGCTGATGAACAGCCTCAAAAATGTTTCTTTGGAATAGTCTTGATACAGACCTTTATTTAGGTTACGTATATTATTCTTGATAAAAATTTTGACTAACCTTTTTTTTTATCTTTCCTTTCTTTTGTTAATTTTTTCTTTTTTTTCTTATATTCGTTAATCTCCTATTAACGAGTTGCAAGGCACCAGTTTTTGTTTTCCTTTTCTTTTACGTTGAGCCTCAGGTTCTTACCCAACGGAGCTGACTTCTAAATGCCATTTTGGGACTAGGATTTCCCCTTTCACCGGACCCCGTGAAAAGGCGACCTTTCTCTTCCTTGACGAAGCTCGAAACTGACTTTTTGGGTTTCGTTTCTTTTTGGCGGTAAAGCGCCCTCCCTGCCTCGACCAATGGCATGTCCTTTCCTTATCCGAGTCAAGACCTTTGCCCCTTCTCGGCTGCTTCTTCCACTGTTGCTAGGGCTCGAAGACTCGCCAATCGCCTGCCCCACTTCTGATTCTCATAGTAGTCCTTGCATTATAATCCTACCGTGGCCGGTGGCCGTAACAATAGTCATGAGTTTTCTGGTTTTCTGGTCCACTTGCTCAAGTTCTTCCCTCGTCCAATTCAAGAATAGTCCCGAGTATCTTACAATGGGGACAGCCTTTGAGATTTCTGCTATATATATATTGGTTTCCAGTAGTTTTCTTGTTCTCCTGGGATACTCTTTTTAAATTTTTTCTTTCATCTCCTCTTGTTTCATGGTGTACGATTCCAATATTCCCAAGTATATGTAAGTTTCCTTTTCTCTGGGTATTTTCATTTTTATTTGTTTGGTGGTTCTATTCCTTCCGACATGTATTATTTCACGCTTCACATAATTTGCATGGCGCATTTTTCTATGCCGAATTCCATTCCTATGTCCTGATTGTATATTCTCATTGCCTGTATTAATGTTCCAATTCTTTTTCACTTTTGGTAAACAGTTTGATATCTTCCATGTATATTAGGTGATTGATCTTTTCTGCGATTTGGTAAGTTTGTATCCGCCTGTGCATTTCCTGAGTATGTGATTCAGTGACACCATCGCTATCACAAATAGTAATAGTGATAGCGCATTTACCTGGAAGATACCTCTCCGGATTTTCCCCTCAGCTAAGCCAGCCGTTAATTTCACTCTCTAGTTTTTTGCGGTTTTCTCAAAAAAGTTTATGACTTCACAGTATAACTTATACGGTTTATTATCCAGCTTTGAGAGCTTATAATAGTTAGCTGATGGTCTTTCACTAGAGTGATAGCAAGTCTCCTCAAGTTTCAAGGACTCTTCCCCGTATTCTAGCCGTTTTCAATAATGCTGTTGTTTGAATGGTCTCCACTCGTCCGCCAACTTCCAAATCCTCCAGGCCCTTTAATAATCCCTTAGTTACCATGCCAAAAGCACCAATCACAATTGGTATAAATATCACCTGCATGTTCCATAGTTTTTTCAATTCTCTATCAAGGTCAAGGTACTCATCTCTCTTTTCAAATTCTTTCAGTTTTATTCTGTGGACAGCCGGGACAGCAAAGTCGAGAATTTTTTCAGATTTTCTTTTTTTTGTTGATTATTATAAGGTCTGGTCTTCTGGCCGAAATTAGGTGATCCGTTTGTATGTCAAAATCCCATAGGAGTTTGTGTGTGTCATTTTCTAGGACTGATGCTGGGTTGTGCATATACCATTTGTTAGCATGGTCACATTTAAATTTCTTGCACATTTCCCAGTGGATCACCTCGTCCACCCAGTCGTGTCAAACCTTGTACTCCTTCTGTGCCAATTTGCTGCATCCGCTTATTATGTGATTGATGGTTTCATATCTGTCACCGCATAGCGTACATTTACTGTTTTGTTGCGTCTTGTCTATCCTCGCCTTGATATGATTGGTTCTTATGGCGCTGTTTTGTGCTGCCATCAGGAGAGATTCTGTTTCTCTCTTAAAGTTTCCTTTTCTTAGCCATGTTTAGGTTTTGTCGTGTGAGATGTTGTTTATTAGTCGTTTAAAACGCCCATAGATTTGTTTTCCTTCCCATTTTTGTTTCCTAGTTATTGTCATTCAGTTATCTATCGTGTTGTCAGTATTTTTTCTGATGGCCGTAATCAGTCCTCGTTCGTGTTTGTCTATGTATTCTTCGAGTCGTTGTATCGATATGACAACGCTGTCTTCGATGCTTGCAAGTCCTCTTCCTCCCTCTTTTCTTGGTACATATAGTCTGTCAACGTCGTCTCTGGGATATAATGCTTTGTGCATGGTTATTAGTTTTCAAGTTCTTTGGTCCATTTGTCTAAGTTCATCTCTGGTCCACTTGAGAAAGGGTCACGAGTATCTAACGAGGGGCATTTATTCCTTTGATGAGGTTTCTGCTGGAGAGTTTTGTCTCGAATAGTTTTCTAGTTTTTGAAGAATTTTGTCTTTCATTTCCATTTGTTTGATGGTGTCAACCTCCAAGATTCCTAATTGATTGTAGGTCTCGTTTTCTGCGAGCGTTCTGATCTTGTCTTGATTAAGTAGTTCTATTTCGTCAGTTAGATGTCGTTTGCCACTTTTCATGACGAGCAGGGCGCATTTTTCTCTGCCAAATTTCATTCCTATGTCTTGGCTGTATATTCTAACTGTGTGTATTAGGGTTTCCAGTTCTTTTTCATTTTTTGCAAATAGTTTTATGTCATCCATGTACATTAGGTGGTTGATTTTTTCTTGCGATCGGCTAAGTTTGTATCCGGCCGTGCATTTTCTGAGTATGTGGTTTAGTGGCATCATGGCAATTATAAATTGTTGGGGTGACAATGCATCTCCTTGGAAAATACCTCTTTGGATCTTTGTTTCAGTCAGGCTTTTTCCTCCTGCTGTTAATTCAACTATCCAGTTCATGGTTTTTTCGATGAAGTTTATGATTTCGTGTGATATTTTGTACGTTTTGAGACAGTTTATTATCCAGCTTTGCGAAACCATATCATATGCCTTTTTGCAGTCTATCCAGGTCACAGCTAGATTTTTTCATCTGTTCCTGCTTTCAATTAGGATGTGTTGATCTATCTAGAGTAACTCTGCTGTACCACTTAATCCTTCGCGGCATCCTTTCTGTTCGTCAGGGAACAATCCGCGGCTTGTTAGCGAGTAGTATATCTCTTCCCTTATTTGTGCTGTTAATATTTTCCACATCATCGGTAAGTAAGTTATGGGTCTATAATTGTTTAGAGCAGTTCCTTTACTTGGGTCCTTTTGGATTAATGCGGTCTTTCTTTTGGTCCTCAAGTCAGGTACCTGTGCATCTTATAGGCATCTGTTCATTTCTAGTGTTACTCCGTCATGAAGGGAGGTGAATGTCTTGAACCAGAATCCATGTATTCCATCATGCCCTGGCGTTTTCAATTTTGATATCTTTTTTAGTGGTTTTTTGAGTAGTTCGATGTGTATTTCTGCTTTGGGGCCTTCCTAGAGTCTTTCTAGTTCTCTTGTCATATCGTTTATCCAAGCCTTTTCGTTATGCTTTTTCGGTTGCCATATTTTCATTCAAAATTGTTCGGTTTCTTTGGCGTGTGATTGTTGTTATGCTTTTGTGACATGCCCTCCTAGTTGTTGATAGAATTTTCTTTCATTGTTTTGGAGTGTCCCGTTTTGTCTGTATTGTTTTAACCTTTGTCGATATCTCTTTAATCTCCCTTCTTTCGCCAGAACTTTCTGGTTTATTTCCTCACGTTGTACTATTATTTTTTCTCGTGATGTCTTTTGCATTCTGTTCCCATATATTCCAGGATCTTTCAGTTTTATCATTTGGCCTGTTTTCGTCGATTTTTTATCTGGGTTTCCAGTTGAATTTACCATCCTGGTTTTGACTGTTTCTTCGTGCTTTTTGAGGGGAGACCAATTTTCTCATACACTAATTTCGCCCCTGCATAGATTAGTTCATTTAACTTTGTTATATTATTCGTTTATATGTAAGGTAGTATTTGATTCATTTTGTTTGTTTCTGTTTTAAGTGTTCTCCATTCTATGTTTCTTAATGATGGAAGGGTAGTCTTCTCACTATTCATTATTCTTTTTAAGTTTTCTAGACTTGTCTGTTGTTCTTGTGATAGTGTTTCAGTAGGGCTACTTGGTACTGAGGCATATTTATTTTCAAGAGTTGGCAGTTCATTTCTGATAAATTGTTTTTAGTTGGCGCCACTTGATGTGTTCGGAATTGTATCGTTTTGCGTCTGAGTTTTCTGGTGTATTTCTAGTATTCTACGGTCAGAAAACCATCCTTTTTTTATTATTGTTCTAACTTGCTCGGAAAACTTGTAGTCTAAAAACTAGCACATTCTTGCCAGATCTTTATCATTCTTTTCCTATACCCTCTTTGTGAAGGGTTGCTCCTAAAATAGCAGTGTAGTGCAAGTTGATTGTCTTCCCTAGTCCATGTTTTGCGTGTAGGTCTCTGATCGCTGTGGTTGCTAATGTCGTCATTCATGCACCTGAAAAGAGAGCTGCCAACATTCGCAGGATGACGAACGTGTCTCCCATATTGGCTATCAGGAGAGCACCTTCCGATCATGACACCCAAGACTGTTGCCTGTGTCCCACGTTTTTTAATATTGAGATTGGACATTTTTATCATAGGTGGTATATTGTGGCTATACCAGACCTAGGGGTTGTTTTTGATCTGCGCACCTGACACAGATGTGACCGAGAACAGTCATATTGACTGTTCATAAATAGCGGATCACAGGAAAAAAAATTTAACTGGATGTATATTTAAGCCTAAGTTTTAACTTAGTTAAAGTCCGTTATCCTGCTGCTATTTTTTTTTTATTTCCCATGCTAAAAATTGGACTGCTAAAAAGATTTTCCTTGCCAGGTTAATGGTAATATCTTATACTTAAACTAGTTCTAAATGTGCTGGTGATATTCGGTTCCATGAGATTTCTGGCGACTTTCCGGCGAAATACCGGCCTAAACCGCTATCAATTGATAAAGTCGTTGGGCAATATAGAGGGTGAGGAGTTAAATTTAAACAATTCTTCAGTTAGCTCGAGATAATTGCACCTGGTAAAAACACTTAGCCGATTAGTGACACTCTTCAGTTAAAATATAACAATAATTCAACAACAGATTTTACAAGTCACTGAAAATTAAGTGTTTTTTATGTCGTTATGAAGAATTATTTAGTCTCAGTACACATTCTGATATTTGCTAGTTACTAAGTAAAAGTTGGGGGTATGACAACTGATTCTAGAAGATTCAATTCGAAATTTGTTTTTTGGGGGGGTGGGGGAGTGCTTTGTTTTATACATTAAATGGAAATAAATGGCAGTGCTTGAAGAGGGGACAGAATCTAAAGTCTATTCTCTATGCTGCTAGATTTTTGAGTTTGGTGCGGTAAATTTAAACAATTCCTCAGTTAGCTCGAGATAATTACACCTGGTAAAAACATTTAGCCGATTAGTGACACTCTTCAGTTAAAATAAAACAATAATTCACCAACAGATTTTACAAGTCACCGAAAATCTAGTGTTTTTTTAAAAGAGTTGTTGTTGGCGTCCATAGTCGAGGGTGACCTGAAGGCTCCCTTTTCGATAGGTACTACACCAAGATGTAGGGGAGAGCGCTACTCCTTCCATGGATTGCATCAAGTACCATTTTTTTTGAGTCTTTGGTATGATTCGACCTGTGATTGAACCCAGGTCTCCCGGGCCATTGGCGAACACTCTAACCGCTAGGCCAATGTCCGGTACCCAACGAGCGGTTCTGAAGAATTATTTAGTCTCTGTACACATTCAGATATTTGCTAGTTACTAAGTAAAAGTTGGGGGTAAGATAGAGTTTTTCACATCAGCGTTAGCTGATGGTCTTTCACTAGAATTTGAGTGACAGCAAGTCTCCCCAAATCTCCAGGACTCTTCTCAGTATTCTGGCCGATCTCAATAATGCTGTTGTTTAGATGGTCTCCACTCGTCCGTCAACTTCCAAATCCTCCAGTCCCTTTAATAATCCTTTAGTTACTGTACCAAAAGCACCAAGGAAGGTTGAGATACTTATCCTTCTTTTCCAATTCTTTCAGTTTTATTCTTTGTTTAGATGGGGCAGCAAAGTCGACAATTTTGCAAATTCTCTTTTTTTGTGGATTATTATTCGGTCTGGTCTTTATTATTACTATTAATCTAAACAAACAAACAAAACAAAAACTACAAAAAACAAAAAAAAAAACAAAAAAACAAAAAAACAAAAAAAAACAGAACCCCTCCCCCGCAATAGCAATAATTTCCTCTGTTTCTCGTGATGGTATTTTTGATACTGAATGAATCTTTGTAAAAAATGCCGTAAGGTAATTGTTATTCCGTCGAAAAAACCTAGATATTAACAATGTGGAGAGGACTTCTTTATATTAACCATTTTCAGCCAATTCTCCATAATCCTTTTCAAAATAACCAAAAGGAATTTTTCCTGAAAGTTAATGTCTGCTGGTAAAGAAACAATGACTAGATTTATGCGTTAAATGCGGAAACTGAATATTTCATTTCTGATATGAAGCTGTGAAAATAGACCACTTTTATATATTCATTTTTGAAACACACGTTAAATCTTGGGTTTGAACTAGATGTTTACTATAGAGAATACATTCTCAAGAATGGCTCTTTTAGGAAGAAAAGAAACGACCTTAAAAAAGGAAAAAAATGTCCATGACAACCCTCAGCTTTTCAACTGCCTCGTAAGAAATTAGCGCTAGAAATTCTTTAAACTCTTTCAGTTGAAAAAGTGTTTTGGACACGTTTCCATATACTGACACTTTCATAGTTACCCAACGTTGGTGTGAACTCTTCTCTTATTGGAGTATCGTTTAGCACAGATGAATATGACAGTAAGTAGATTTTAAAAACAATTTCTACTGTCACAATCCTCTCGAGAGAACAATAAACCTCTTGTAAATGCCTTATATTTGTTTTTAACATCTACTATTGATTCCGCCAACAAAACTGCCCCAAACCAAAGATCAAGTTTCAAACGCAACTTTGCTCGATATTTCCGCTGTATTTATTAGCGGCATTAATTTGTTGTCGTCTTTATTCTTTCATTATTTTTAAAATTCAATCTTTTAAAGCGTAATGTTTATACTAATACCTCTTCTTCTTCTTCTTCTTCTTCTTCTTCTTCTTCTTCTTCTTCTTCTTCTTCTTCTTCTTCTTCTTCTTCCTACTACTACCACTACTACTACTACTACTACTACAAAACAAGTAATTATGATGATGATGGGAAGGTGATCCAGAGGGAATAGTTCAAGACACGGAACTTTGACTACACTGACAAATACTACATGGACAAACAAGAATCTATCTTAGAAAACGAGACGCACAAAATACTCTGTGATTTTGAGATAAAAGCAAACCACCCAACCAGATCCGATGACCTGACCTATTTTTAATTAACAAGTAGAAAAGAATTTGTCATCAAGTGAATTTTGCTGTTTCAGGAGACCACATAGTGAAAATAAAAGAATGCAACGAGGATAGACAAATACCTCGATCTTGAAAAAGCTATGGATCATGGTGACAATCATAACAACCGTAGTTAGAGCCTTGGAATAGGGTCTTTGATCCTGGAACTGGAGATCAGAGGAAGAATAGAAATCATTCAGATTACAGTACTGATAAAATAAGCTAGAACACTTTGAAGAGTCCTGAATACCTGAAGAAACTTGCTGTCACTCAGACCTCAGTGAAAACCAACAGTTCTAGCGAATGTAAAAAAAAAAAAACTCAGAAAGGGTATAATAATATTAATAATAATAATAATAATAATACAACAAGATAGATAGATAGATAGATAGATAGATAGATAGTGTAATATAAAGGTTTCCTGAGTAGTCTCCATGGTAAGATAGGCCAGATTTTTCTTAAATTGAACAAGAAATGAACTCAGAAACATGAATCATGGAATGAGAAAATTGATGATGATTTCGAACGCCGTACACCCGAGAAATGATGTGGACACAAAAAAAAAAAGAAAAAAAAGAAAGAAGACTCACCAACCTTACGATATGTATGAACGAAGAAACTCAGTTGCTCGAATAATATACAAACTAGAGCAGAGAAAGATTAATTCCAGCAATCAATTAGTATAAAATCAGATGTAAAACAAGGACATAAGGGAAAACAGGAAAAATTAAATAGAAAAAATTGTATGAAAGATCTACACGGACATTTCAGAAAAACAAATATGGACGTCACGAAGCATGGCTACGCAGAGGAAACTTGAAGAGGGAAACATAATAATTATTAAAATAGCAGCCCAAAGTAACCACATATTAATTATTTAGGTAAAAGCTAGAATAAATAAGGTCCAAGAAAAAGACTTAAGTGTAGATTATGTAGGAGAGAGAGAGAGAGAGAGACAGACAGAAAGGGAGAGAGAGAGAGAGAGCGAGAGAGAGAGAGAGAGAGAGAGAGAGAGAGAGAGAGAGGGGATATTAAATCACAGGAATGTAGCCAACTGATACAAAAGTACATGAGTGGGTATAGTGAGGTGGAGAAGGTGATTCACTGGGAATTGTGCAAGCCACTAAAATTTCACTATGCGAACAAACGGTATATACACAAACTAGAATCTCTTTCGACTCAAAATCTCGGATTTTGAGATAAAAACGGATCACCCAACCCCGGCCAGACGACTAGATCTCGTCAACAAGAAGAAACGAATTAATTTTATACATTCACAGTCACTCCTTCCTTCCTCCTTCTCTTCTTTCTTTCTTTCTTTTGATTCTTTCTCTTTTTTTATCCTTTTTTTGGTTTGTTGCTTGGTTATTTTTACGGCATATGAACCATGGCTGTGTTATTTCATACCGAATTAGTTTTAACAATTATTATTTCCAATTCTATAAGGTAAAAAATCGTATCTTCACAAGCATTTAAATAGGTCAACACTTCATTCTTAATTGTAATATCAATGTCTTAAGAGTGAATATTTTAATAAAGTTTTAAAAATTAAAAATCGTCTCAAATAGATTAATAGATAACTGGAATCCTAGCAGGTACTACTACTCTGGGTCAAAGTGGATATGGGAGTAATGGCAATGAAGGGGTTACTCTACAGTCTCATCACTGGAATGAATTTTGGGATTATACCCAAACTATTCACTTTTAGCGTTTCTTCTTTCCATCTTTCTTTTTTTAATGAATTCTCTTCCTCTTTTTTCTCCCTCAATTATTTTACAAACATTTCTTCTCTCCTCCCTTTTTCTTCTTTTTGATGCCTCCTTTCTTTCATCGGTCTTTTTTACATTTCTTTCTTTTGTCATTTTCTTTTTCATATCTTATTTTATTCGTATCTTCATTCGTTCTGACATCACCTCTTTATTTCCACTTTTCTACAGTCAATGGTTTGTTTGTTTATTTGCTTGTTTGTTTCTTTGTTTGTTTCTTTGCATTCCTTCCTTCAGTCATTCTCTTTGTTTCTTTTAAATCGTTTTTGTATTTCTTTTAATTCTTTCACTTTGTTTTTTTAAAAATCTTTTTTGTATTTCTTCGTTCCGAAATTCTCGTTTTCTTGTCTTTATTTTCTTTTTCGTATCTTCATTCCCGTAAATTTCTCTTCTTTTTTTTCTCTTTTTTACAGTTCATTGTTTGTTTGTTTGTTTGTTTCTTTCTCTCATTGGTCGTTTTAACCCCTCTTCTATCATTCTTTTTTAATGCCTTGTTTATTTCCTCTTTTTCTACTGACTTCCTTCTATAATTTCTTATTTCTTTCACTCATTTAAAGTCCCTTCTTCCTTCCTTCCTTCTCTTTTTCATGTCTTCTTTATTTTCTACTTCGTATATTCCTTCCTTCTAACATGTCTTACTTTATTTCTTTCCATTCGCTCATTCGTTCGTTCTTCTCTTTTTTCTTTTTTTTCATTCTTTTAGATTCTTTAATTGATCTTTTTCGCATTTTATTTTCTTCTTCCATTATTCTTTATAATCCTTATTCCCCCTCCCTTCTTTCTTTTTCCTCTTTTTAATTCTTTCTCTCTTTCTTATTGCTGTTTTACATTCTTTCTTTCTCTTTTTAATGTTTTTACTATCTTTTTATTTTTATTCTTTCTCAATGATCTTTTTCTACCATTCATTTACAGTCACTGCTTTTTCCTTCCTTCCTTCCTTCCCTCCTTCCTTCCTTCCTTCCTTTCTTTCTTTCTTTCTTTCTTTCTTTCTTTCTTTCTTTCTTTCTTTCTTTTGTGTCTTTCACGTTCACTTGCTCATATTGATATTTTTTTGCGTTTCTTCTTTCCATTAGTCTAGTGTTAATATTATCTCCCCCTTTGTATTTTCATTCCACCATACTTCGTTTCTTTCCTGCTAATATTTTCCAATCCTTCTTTCCTTCTTTTTTCCTTCCTTCCTTCCTTCCTTCCTTTTGATCTTTTCTCTTCCCCTGATCGGTAATTTCTTTTTTTTTGCATTTCTTTCATCTCTTTATAATCTGTCTTCCTTTCTTCGATTATTCTATCCTATTTTACGTTCTACAAATAGACATCAACTGTATCGCCCACAATAAACGCAAAAATAATTTCCTTCTCCCAATTAATACTTCAATTTCATTCTTCCCGAAAGGGTTAGGAAAGCCAACTTGAGGACAGGCAGACGGAAATTTATTTTCCTTTGTCAATTTATAAAGGTCTCTCTCTGAAGCTGGAGAATATATTCAGAGTGTGGTGGTTGAGGAATAATTCTAGAGGGATAAAGAGGACAAAAAATTGGTTTCTTTAAATCTGGAACTAGTTATGTTCCCCATCTTGGCTTCAAAGAATAAATTCAAGAGAGGCAAGTCGATTCTCTGAGCTTTCTGCACACACTTTGATGGTGATATTTTAAGGGGGCTGTTTCTTGCAATGGAATTGCCGTCATCCATCTTTCAGGTTTAATTTTAATCTTCTTCAAATGAATTTGAGCAGCTTGGATTTAGGTGACGTTTTTAACATAAGAAAAATTTTCGTGATTGGTTAAGAACTAATTGAGTCTTATTCTGATATTAATGTTGGTACCTGTTTAGAATTTTTGTCCATTCAGAAATACGAAGAAATATACACAATAAAGTACAGAGTCCATGAAAATGATCTCTCAGATTAAAAATTTCAGCACAGGTATTTATTCCTTTGATAAGGTTTCTGCTATATAGTTTTATCTGGGGTAGCTTTCTGGTTCCCCTGAGATATTCTTTTATTTTTTCTTTCATCTTTATTTGTTTGATGATGTCAGTTTCCAAAATCCCCAAGTATTTGTAGGTTTACTTTTCTCCTAGCATTCTAATTTGATACTGCCATTCCGTCTGTAAGGTGTTGTTTGCTGCTTTTCATCACTAGCATAGAAAATATTTCTATACCAAATTCCATTCTATGTCCTGACTGTATATTTTCACTGCGTGTGTTAGAGTTTCCAATTCTTATTTATTTTTGGCAAACAGTTTGATGTCGTCCATGTACATTAGGTGATTATCTTTTCCTGTGATTTAGTAAGTTTGTATCCGGCTGTGCATTTTCTGAGGATTATAACTAGTAATAGTGATAATGCATCTCCTTGGAATATACCTCTTTGGATCTTTGCTTCAGCTAAGCTTTTCTCTCCGCTGTCAATTTCACTCTCCAGGTTTTCATGGTTTTCTTGATAAAGTTTATGACTTCATCTGATATTTTGTATTTTTTGAGACAGTTTATTATCCAGCTTTGTGGGACCTTATATACCTTTTTTTTAAGTCAATCTAGTTCATAGCTGGATTTTTGCGTCTCGTCTTGCTCTCGTTGAGGGCGTGCTGATCAATGTAGAGTAGTTCTCCTGTGCCTCTGGATCCTTTGCAGCAACCTTTCTGTTCATCAGGGGACAATCTGCGTCTTGTTAGCGAGGAATTAATCTCTTCCCTTATTTGTGCCGTTAGTTTTTTGTTAGAAGAGTGAAAGCGGAATTGACTGACAAGGAAATGAATAAACAATGAAGAAACCGGGAGGATCGGATGCTACGGAAGCATGACGCTTCCGGAATAAGTTACATGAACAGAGAAAAGAACAAAATTGAAAAGTCGAGTGGCTGACCAACGTTTGAACCGAACTAAAATGGATCGAAAAAAAGACCTGAAATTGTAATAAATCCAGAGATTTTATGAAAAACCCCAAAGAAAATTACTGTTATGTCGGGATCCATTTCACCACACGCACCCTCCCCCTAAAATCATGAGTATTTTACAAAGCTAAAATTCAAAGGAAATGGGATAGATTAGGAACAGCTCGATTGTTCGATCAAGTACTTTCATGAATTAATGGTCGTATTTCGAGATCAGTTTCAACACAACTCTATACCTACCCTCCCGGCGAGGTTTATAATATACTGATTGTATCTTCTGAAGAAAGGTAAACTCCCTTCCAAAAAGAAGAGTCATGTGTCATGCACTAAACTGCATCTCATGATCTGGGAAGTGTGGAGTATCCCTTTATTGACATTACTCCCAATTCCACGCTAAGTGATTGTACCTATTATGATACTATCTATAGTTTAAATATATCTGTTTGAAAATTAATCGTATTCGATTGGAATACTTGTTACCATTAAAGAGTAAACTATTTGTATTATGAATGATTGCTTAAAGTTATAATATTTCTCTAAGTATTATTATTAGTTATTTGAAACCATATAACTGTGTGCAAACAAATGATTATAATTAAATAGAAACAGGTATTTGAAAGTATATAACTTTGTATGAATTATTTTATTTGTTAGGTGTACTTGACATCTTGTGAGGTTTGCAAAACCTCTTAAGAAATTACTACTACAAAAATGTAAATATGCGAAAATGTACGCGATTCCCTTTTATCTCTAGATTACGGGTTGACATGCCGTTAAAATCAATTAATTCGTAAAATTATATTCGGTGTGTATTTTAGTTACATTCCAAGAATTTGAGAGAATTTCCTTAGGATTTCTGACATAACCGACAATTATTATCTCGTCAGTTTCCTCTCCTTTCTCCGGCAGGCTGACTTACCCAAGCACTGTCTAACCCAGAGATTGAAGTACTGACCTTAACTGAATAAAGTAAAACTTTGGTCAGGACTTCTCAAAATGGTACGTACAGACACTTGAGGTGAATAAAATTTTGGCTTATTGTGTAAACACATCGAGGTCACAAGAGGTGAATGTTTACATTTATTAGATATCGATAGAGCAATGAGAAGTCGGTGTTTTGTATAAAGATTGCTTTATCTATATAAAGATTTATTAAATATCGATAGAGCAATTAGAAGTCGGTGTTTTGTATAAAGATTGCTTTAACTATATAAAGATTGCTTTATCTATATAAAGAACTATTAAATATCGATAGAGCAATGAGAAGTCGGTGTTTTGTATAAAGTTTGCTTTATCTATATAAAGATTTATTAAATATCGATAGAGCAATTAGAAGTCGGTGTTTTGTATAAAGATTGCTTTATCTATATAAAGATTTATTAAATATCGATAGAGCATGCTGTATTTTGTTTGTGAAATAATGCTTAAACTATGCGTTTTAAATGTAAAGGCACGCTTACTCTACTATAAAGCCAATTTGATATTAGCCTATCCACATGTCAGCGAACAAGGCAGAATGTTTTTGAATATCTTCTATCGAATAATTTAAAAATTCGTAAAGAAAGCCCTAACAGTAGTTTAGAAGAAAAAGAAAAAGCCTAGAACGCCTAATGCTACCACAGCCCCCCCCCAAGAGAAAGAGAAAAAGGAATAGAAAAAAAAAAAACAAAAAAAAAAAATGAATTCTCCCCTCCACCCCAGTAGACCGCCCCCAAAGCTACCTAAAATTTCAGTAGTAAATAAAAGTCAAAACGAAGAGGCATTTGAACTCAGGAGCCAAGTGGAAGAAATATGTCAATATTGGTCAGTATGTCTTTAAGTCCTATCAATTTAAAATGCTGAATTTTACAAAATGTTATGCTGTATTTTGTTTGTGAAATAATGCTTAAACTATGCGTTTTAAATGTAAAGGCACGCTTACTCTACTATAAAGCCAATTTGATATTAGCCTATCCACATGTCAGCGAACAAGGCAGAATGTTTTTGAATATCTTCTATCGAATAATTTAAAAATTCGTAAAGAAAGCCCTAACAGTAGTTTAGAAGAAAAAGAAAAAGCCTAGAACGCCTAATGCTACCACAGCCCCCCCCCCAAGAGAAGGAGAAAAAAAAAAATAAAGCTCTATAACTCCTGAAGCCTGCTAGGTCCCCAACTGTAGGAAAAAAATATGAAAAACCCAGGAAAAGTCCCAATACAGCAAAAAAAAAAGTATAAGTCAGTACTAGTGAAAGTCATACGAAAGTACCTTAATGTTGGACTTTAACTAAGTTAAAACTTAAAACAAATTTACCCCCCCCCCTTTTTTTTTATGTACACATGGGAAGCAGCATGATGTACGTAAAGGTATTTGAATAAACCCATAGACGACCAAACTCAATACCCAAATGGGTCCTGGACGTGAGTTTGACGACTTTTCGCTCAGGATCGCCAGTTCGATCGGGGAACTACTGCTGCTCCTCTATAAGAGTGGCTTCTATAGAAGAGAATAAAACAGCCATCGAAAGATAACCATGACCCACACTCAAACCACTTACACAAACCGCATCGCTCTTCGCGCGGGTAAAAAAGGGGCGCGTCCTGCTGAGGTTGGAGCCCTGGCCTCGGTGTTCGAAAAATCAGCTACAGAGCTCAAACAATCAAAACTACTAAAATGCAAGCAAACACTACAAATAACCACATTTAACGTAAGAACCTTAAATAGAATAGGACAACTCCCAGAGCTAATCGCATCGGCCGAAGAACATAAGATAGACATAATATGCATACAAGAACACAGATACACGCACACAGAAGATATCAAATATCACGAAACTGGCAATGGCTGGTCGCTCGCCACTGTATCCGCATGGAAAAACTCTGTCAACGCCGCAGTAGGAGGGGTAGGATTGCTTATAGGACCTAGAGCACTAAAAACGCTTAATAGCGTTGAGAAAATACAACCTAGAATGATGGCAGCTACATTTAACGGAAACCCCAGAGCAACAATCATCTCATGCTACAGCCCCACCAATGTTAGTGAAGAAAATGAAATAGTCACCTTCTACGATGAGTTATCCTCATTAGTGCGTAGCATCCCGAAACACAACATGTTAGTCATTGGCGGAGACATGAATGCACAAATCGGGAAAAACCGAAACAACAAATACAGCCTCCACAACACGTCAAATAGAAATGGGCAACATCTAACAGATTTCATGATAGAAAATAGATTAGCATGCGTCAATACAAACTACCAAAAAAGAGAGGGCAAACTATGGACATACACGTACGCAAACAATACTAAAGCACAGATAGACTACGTCCTTATAAACAAGAAATGGAAGAATAGTGCATTGAATTGCGAGGCATACTCCTCTTTTGAGGGTGTGTCCACCGATCACCGAATAGTCACGGCGAAAATACAGTTAAGCCTACGAAAAAACGCCAAACGAACAGCGACCACCAAACACTATGACTGGGCCCTATTAAACAACAAAGATGTAAGAGATAAATACGTATTAGAATTAAGAAACAGATTCGAAACACTACAAGAAAAGACGGAAAAAAGTACACCAAACGACGAATACGAAAATTTCGTCAATGCACACCTCGAGGCAGCAGCAAAATACATTCCAACAAAACTTAAAACTAAATATAGAGTCCCATGGGAAACTTTAGCGGTGAGAGAAAAACGTGCACTAGTGAAAACAGCCTCCAAAAACTATCGAAAAAACCCAACAAACACAAATGCCTTAAAACTAAAATCGGGCACAATATCAATTAGCAGGCATATATATAAAGGAACAGACAGAATACATTCAAAATCAGATAGATAAGATTAGAGACTCGGTGGAAGATAGACAATCTAGAATTGCCTGGCAAACAATAAACGAAGTGAGCAGAAGAAAGAACACAGCCAAAGCAAAACTTAAAGCAGCAAACCAACAAGAAAGAATAAAACTGTGGAAACAGCACTTCGAAAACTTACTTGGAAACCCACCAAAAATAACGCATGAACCAATCACCAGAATAATTAGCAAACAATTAGACATTAAACTTGGACCGTTCACACAAGAAGAACTCGACTCGGTTCTCAGAAAAATTAAAAATAGGAAAGCTGCAGGGCTGGACGAAATTCCCCCGGAAGTATGGAAGACCAGACAATTCGACGACATACTGCTCCGACACTGCAACGCAGTATACAATCAAAATCCGATAGATAGATGGATGAAGGGATGCATACTCCCCTTCCCTAAAAAGGGAGACCTCGGATTAGCCAAAAACTACCGAGGCATAGCACTTACATCCATAGCTGCCAAAATCTACAATGCCCTACTACGAAACCGAATAGAACCCAAAATCGACAACATACTTAGAAAAAACCAAAATGGCTTCCGAAGAAATAGATCCACGACCTCACAAATATTAACCATCCGCAGAATCCTTGAAGGTGTACGGGCAAAGAACCTACAAGCGACATTAATATTTGTCGACTTTACCAAGGCTTTCGACTCCATTCACAGAGGAAAGATGGAACAAATCCTACTAGCGTACGGCATACCTAAAGAAACCGTAGCGGCAATAACGATTCTCTATAGAAACACTAAAGTAAAAGTACGATCACCAGATGGAGACACAGAATACTTCGACATTGTAGCAGGAGTACTACAAGGGGACACGCTGGCTCCGTACCTCTTTATCATTTGTCTAGACTACGTACTTAGAACATCGATTGACAAAATCAAAGAGAATGGCTTCGAACTGACGAAGAAAAGAAGCAGAAGATACCCCGCAACAACAATTACCGACGCCGACTACGCCGATGACATAGCGATACTGGAAAATACACCTGACCAAGCCGAAACACTTCTGCATAGTTTGGAACGAGCTGCAGCAAGCATAGGCCTCCATGTTAATGCACACAAAACGGAATATATGTGCTATAACCAAACGGGGGACATCTCCACTCTAGAAGGAACCCCTCTTAAACTAGTAGACAAATTCACGTACCTAGGAAGCAGCGTCGAATCAACCGAAAAGGACATCGAAACGAGGTTAACGAAAGCATGGACAGCTATCAATAGGCTATCGACTATATGGAAATCAGACCTAACCGATAAAATGAAACGCAGTTTCTTCCAGGCAGCGGTCACATCGATACTGCTATATGGATGCACTACATGGACGCTAACAAAACGGCTCGAGAAGAAACTAGATGGCAATTACACAAGAATGCTGCGTGCAATCCTGAACAAGTCCTGGCAGCAACACCCCACAAGACACCAACTGTACGGCCACCTGCCCCCTATCACGAAAACTATTCAAGTTAGACGAACCAGACATGTAGGACATTGCTGGAGAAGCAGAGATGAACTCATAAGAGATGTACTCTTATGGATCCCCACATATGGCCGCACAAAAGCATGACGACCAGCACGAACGTACATTCAGCAGCTATGTGAGGATACAGGTTGTTATCCTGAAGACCTACCTAGGGCGATGAACGATAGGGAGGAGTGGCGAGAGAGGGTCAGGGATATACGTGCTGCAAGCACGATATGATGATGATGAATTAGAAGTCGGTATTTTGTATAAAGATTGCTTTATCGAGATAAGGATTTACTAAATATCGATAGAGCAATTAGAAGTCGGTGTTTTGTATAAAGATTGCTTTATCTATAAAAAGATTTATTAAATATCGATAGAGCTATTAGAAGTCGGTGTTTTGTATAAAGATTGTTTTATCTAGATAAAGATTTATTAAATATCGATAGAGCAATTAGAAGTCGGTGTTTTGTATAAAGATTGCTTTATCTAGATAAAGATTTATTAAATATCGATAGAGCAATGAGAAGTCGGTGTTTTGTAAAAAGATTGCTTTATCTATATAAAGATTTATTAAATATCGATAGATCAATTAGATGTCGGTGTTTTGTATAAAGATTGCTTTATCTATATAAAGATTTATTAAATATCGATGGAACAATTAGAAGTCGGTGTTTTGTATAAAGATTGCTTTATCTATATAAAGATTCATTAAATATCGATAGACCAATTAAAAGTCAGTGTTTTGTATAAAGATTGCTTTATCTATATAAAGATTTATTAAATATCGATAGAGCAATTAGAAGTCGGTGTTTTGTATAAAGATTGCTTTATCTATATAAAGATTTATTAAATATCGATAGATTAATGAGAAGTCGGTGTTTTGTATAAAGATTGCTTTATCTATATAAAGATTTATTAAATATCGATAGAGCAATTAGAAGTCGGTGTTTTGTATAAAGATTTCTTTATCTATATAATGATTTATTAAATATCGATAGAGCAATTAGAAGTCGGTGTTTTGTATAAAGATTGCTTTATCTATATAAAGATTCATTAAATATCGATAGAGCAACGAAAAGTCAGTGTTTTGTATAAAGATTGCTTTATCTATATAAAGATTTATTAAATATCGATAGAGCAATGAGAAGTCGGTGTTTTGTATAAAGATTGCTTTATCTATATAAAGATTTATTAAATATCGAAAGATCAATTAGATGTCGGTGTTTTGTATAAAGATTGCTTTATCTATATAACGATTTATTAAATATCGATAGAGCAATTAGAAGTCGGTGTTTTGTATAAAGATTGCTTTATCTATATAAAGATTTATTAAATATCGATAGATTAATGAGAAGTCGGTGTTTTGTATAAAGATTGCTTTATCTATATAAAGATTTATTAAATATCGATAGAGCAATTAGAAGTCGGTGTTTTGTATAATGATTGCTTTATCTATATAAAGATTTATTAAATATCGATAGAGCAATTAGAAGTCGGTGTTTTGTATAAAGATTGCTTTATCTATATAAAGTCTTATTAAATATGGATAGAGCAATGAGAAGTTGGTGTTTTGTATAAAGATTGCTTTATCTATATAAAGATTTATTAAATATCGATAGAGCAATTAGAAGTCGGTGTTTTGTATGAAGATTGCTTTATCTATATAAAGATTTATTAAATATCGATAGAGCAATTAGAAGTCGGTGTTTTGTATAAAGATTGCTTTATCTATATAAAGACTTATCAAATATCGATAGAGCAATAAGAAGTCGGTGTTTTGTATAAAGATTTCTTCATCTATATAAAGATTTATTAAATATCGAGAGCAATTAGAAGTCGGTGTTTTGTATAAAGATTGCATTATCTATATAAAGATCTATTAAATATCGATAGAGCAATTAGAAGTCGGTGTTTTGTATAAAGATTGCTTTATCTATATAAAGATCTATTAAATATCGATAGAGCAATTAGAAGTCGGTGTTTTGTATAAAGATTGCTTTATCTATATAAAGATTTATTAAATATCGATAGAGCAATGAGAAGTCGGTGTTTTGTATAAAGATTTCTTTATCTATATAAAGATCTATTAAATATCGATAGAGCAATTAGAAGTCGGTGTTTTGTATAAAGATTGCTTTATCTATATAAAGACTTATCAAATATCGATAGAGCAATAAGAAGTCGGTGTTTTGTATAAAGATTGCTTTATCTATATAAAGATCTATTAAATATCGATAGATTAATGAGAAGTCGGTGTTTTGTATGAAGTTTGCTTTATCTATATAAAGACTTATTAAATATCGATAGAGCAATGAGAAGTCGGTGTTTTGTATAAAGATTGCTTTATGTATATAATGATTTATTAAATATCAATAGCGCAATGAGAAGTCGGTGTTTTGTATAAAGATTGCTTTATCTATATAAAGACTTATTAAATATCGATAGAGCAATTAGAAGTCGGTGTTTTGTATAAAGATTGCTTTATCTATATAAGGATTTATTAAATATCGATAGAGCAATTAGATGTCGGTGTTTTGTATCAAGATTGCTTTATCTATATAAAGATTTATTAAATATTGATAGAGCAATGAGAAGTCGGTGTTTTGTATAAAGATTGCTTAATCTATATAAAGACTTATCAAATATCGATAGAGCAATTAGAAGTCGGTGTTTTGTATAAAGATTGCTTTATCTATATAAAGACTTATTAAATATCGATAGAGCAATTAGAAGTCGGTGTTTTGTATAAAGATTGCTTTATCTATATAAAGACTTATTAAATATCGATAGAGCAATTAGAAGTCGGTGTTTTGTATAAAGATTGCTTAATCTATATAAAGACTTATCAAATATCGATAGAGCAATGAGAAGTCGGTGTTTTGTATAAAGATTGCTTTATCTATATAAAGACTTATCAAATATCGATAGAGCAATGAGAAGTCGGTGTTTTGTATAAAGATTGCTTTATCTATATAAAGACTTATCAAATATCGATAGAGCAATGAGAAGTCGGTGTTTTGTATAAAGATTGCTTTATCTATATAAAGACTTATTAAATATCGATAGAGCAATGAGAAGTCGGTGTTTTGTATAAAGATTGCTTTATCTATATAAAGACTTATTGAATATCGATAGACAATGAGAAGTCGGTGTTTTGTATGAAGATTGCTTTATCTATATAAAGACTTATTAAATATCGATAGAGCAATGAGAAGTCGGTGTTTTGTATAAAGATTGCTTTATCTATATAAAGATTTATTAAATATCGATAGAGTAATTAGAAGTCGGTGTTTTGTATAAAGATTGCTTTATCTATATAAAGACTTATCAAATATCGATAGAGCAATAAGAAGTCGGTGTTTTGTATAAAGGTTTTTTCATCTATATAAAGATTTATTAAATATCGAGAGCAATTAGAAGTCGGTGTTTTGTATAAAGATTGCTTTATCTATATAAAGATCTATTAAATATCGATAGAGCAATTAGAAGTCGGTGTTTTGTATAAAGATTGCTTTATCTATATAAAGATCTATTAAATATCGATAGAGCAATTAGAAGTCGGTGTTTTGTATAAAGATTGCTTTATCTATATAAAGATCTATTAAATATCGATAGATTAATGAGAAGTCGGTGTTTCGTATAAAGATTGCTTTATCTATATAAAGACTTATCAAATATCGATAGAGCAATAAGAAGTCGGTGTTTTGTATAAAGATTTCTTCATCTATATAAAGATTTATTAAATATAGAGAGCAATTAGAAGTCGGTGTTTTGTATAAAGATTGCTTTATCTATATAAAGATCTATTAAATATCGATAGAGCAATTAGAAGTCGGTGTTTTGTATAAAGATTGCTTTATCTATATAAAGATTTATTAAATATCGATAGAGCAATTAGAAGTCGGTGTTTTGTATAAAGATTGCTTTATCTATATAAAGATTTATTTAATATCGATAGAGCAATTAGAAGTCGGTGTTTTGTATAAAGATTGCTTTATCTATATAAAGATTTATTAAATATCGATAGAGCAATTAGAAGTCGGTGTTTTGTATAAAGATTGCTTTATCTATATAAAGATCTATTAAATATCGATAGAGCAATTAGAAGTCGGTGTTTTGTATAAAGATTGCTTTATCTATATAAAGACCTATCAAATATCGATAGAGCAATAAGAAGTCGGTGGTTTGTATAAAGATTGCTTTATCTATATAAAGATCTATTAAATATCGATAGATTAATGAGAAGTCGGTGTTTTGTATAAAGATTGCTTAATCTATATAAAGACTTATTAAATATCGATAGAGCAATTAGAAGTCGGTGTTTTGTATAAAGATTGCTTTATCTATATAAGGATTTATTAAATATCGATAGAGCAATTAGATGTCGGTGTTTTGTATAAAGATTGCTTTATCTATATAAAGATTTATTAAATATCGATAGAGCAATGAGAAGTTGGTGTTTTGTATAAAGATTGCTTTATCTATATAAAGATTTATTAAATATCGATAGAGCAATTAGAAGTCGTGTTTTGTATAAAGATTGCTTTATCTATATAAAGATTTATTAAATATCGATAGAGCAATTAGAAGTCGGTGTTTTGTATAAAGATTGCTTTATATATATAAAGATTTATTAAATATCGATAGAGCAATGAGAAGTCGGTGTTTTGTATAAAGATTGCTTTATCTATAAAAAGATTTATTAAATATCGATAGAGCAATGAGAAGTCGGTGTTTTGTATAAAGATTGCTTTATCTATATAAAGATTTATTAAATATCGATAGAGCAATTAGAAGTCGGTGTTTTGTATAAAGATTGCTTTATCTATATAAAGACTTATCAAATATCGATAGAGCAATAAGAAGTCGGTGTTTTGTATAAAGGTTTTTTCATCTATATAAAGATTTATTAAATATCGAGAGCAATTAGAAGTCGGTGTTTTGTATAAAGATTGCTTTATCTATATAAAGATCTATTAAATATCGATAGAGCAATTAGAAGTCGGTGTTTTGTATAAAGATTGCTTTATCTATATAAAGATCTATTAAATATCGATAGAGCAATTAGAAGTCGGTGTTTTGTATAAAGATTGCTTTATCTATATAAAGATCTATTAAATATCGATAGATTAATGAGAAGTCGGTGTTTCGTATAAAGATTGCTTTATCTATATAAAGACTTATCAAATATCGATAGAGCAATAAGAAGTCGGTGTTTTGTATAAAGATTTCTTCATCTATATAAAGATTTATTAAATATAGAGAGCAATTAGAAGTCGGTGTTTTGTATAAAGATTGCTTTATCTATATAAAGATCTATTAAATATCGATAGAGCAATTAGAAGTCGGTGTTTTGTATAAAGATTGCTTTATCTATATAAAGATTTATTAAATATCGATAGAGCAATTAGAAGTCGGTGTTTTGTATAAAGATTGCTTTATCTATATAAAGATTTATTTAATATCGATAGAGCAATTAGAAGTCGGTGTTTTGTATAAAGATTGCTTTATCTATATAAAGATTTATTAAATATCGATAGAGCAATTAGAAGTCGGTGTTTTGTATAAAGATTGCTTTATCTATATAAAGATCTATTAAATATCGATAGAGCAATTAGAAGTCGGTGTTTTGTATAAAGATTGCTTTATCTATATAAAGACTTATCAAATATCGATAGAGCAATAAGAAGTCGGTGGTTTGTATAAAGATTGCTTTATCTATATAAAGATCTATTAAATATCGATAGATTAATGAGAAGTCGGTGTTTTGTATAAAGATTGCTTAATCTATATAAAGACTTATTAAATATCGATAGAGCAATTAGAAGTCGGTGTTTTGTATAAAGATTTCTTTATCTATATAAGGATTTATTAAATATCGATAGAGCAATTAGATGTCGGTGTTTTGTATAAAGATTGCTTTATCTATATAAAGATTTATTAAATATCGATAGAGCAATGAGAAGTTGGTGTTTTGTATAAAGATTGCTTTATCTATATAAAGATTTATTAAATATCGATAGAGCAATTAGAAGTCGGTGTTTTGTATAAAGATTGCTTTATCTATATAAAGATTTATTAAATATCGATAGAGCAATTAGAAGTCGGTGTTTTGTATAAAGATTGCTTTATATATATAAAGATTTATTAAATATCGATAGAGCAATGAGAAGTCGGTGTTTTGTATAAAGATTGCTTTATCTATAAAAAGATTTATTAAATATCGATAGAGCAATGAGAAGTCGGTGTTTTGTATAAAGATTGCTTTATCTATATAAAGATTTATTAAATATCGATAGAGCAATTAGAAGTCGGTGTTTTGTATAAAGATTGCTTTATCTATAAAAAGATTTATTAAATATCGATAGAGCAATGAGAAGTCGGTGTTTTGTATAAAGATTGCTTTATCTATATAAAGATTTATTAAATATTGATAGAGCAATTAGAAGTCGGTGTTTTGTATAAAGATTGCTTTATCTATAAAAAGATTTATTAAATATCGATAGAGCAATGAGAAGTCGGTGTTTTGTATAAAGATTGCTTTATCTATATAAAGATTCATTAAATATCGATAGAGCAACGAAAAGTCAGTGTTTTGTATAAAGATTGCTTTATCTATATAAAGATTTATTAAATATCGATAGAGCAATGAGAAGTCGGTGTTTTGTATAAAGATTGCTTTATCTATATAAAGATTTATTAAATATCGAAAGATCAATTAGATGTCGGTGTTTTGTATAAAGATTGCTTTATCTATATAAAGATTTATTAAATATCGATAGAGCAATTAGAAGTCGGTGTTTTGTATAAAGATTGCTTTATCTATATAAAGATTTATTAAATATCGATAGATTAATGAGAAGTCGGTGTTTTGTATAAAGATTGCTTTATCTATATAAAGATTTATTAAATATCGATAGAGCAATTAGAAGTCGGTGTTTTGTATAATGATTGCTTTATCTATATAAAGATTTATTAAATATCGATAGAGCAATTAGAAGTCGGTGTTTTGTATAAAGATTGCTTTATCTATATAAAGTCTTATTAAATATGGATAGAGCAATGAGAAGTTGGTGTTTTGTATAAAGATTGCTTTATCTATATAAAGATTTATTAAATATCGATAGAGCAATTAGAAGTCGGTGTTTTGTATGAAGATTGCTTTATCTATATAAAGATTTATTAAATATCGATAGAGCAATTAGAAGTCGGTGTTTTGTATAAAGATTGCTTTATCTATATAAAGACTTATCAAATATCGATAGAGCAATAAGAAGTCGGTGTTTTGTATAAAGATTTCTTCATCTATATAAAGATTTATTAAATATCGAGAGCAATTAGAAGTCGGTGTTTTGTATAAAGATTGCATTATCTATATAAAGATCTATTAAATATCGATAGAGCAATTAGAAGTCGGTGTTTTGTATAAAGATTGCTTTATCTATATAAAGATCTATTAAATATCGATAGAGCAATTAGAAGTCGGTGTTTTGTATAAAGATTGCTTTATCTATATAAAGATTTATTAAATATCGATAGAGCAATGAGAAGTCGGTGTTTTGTATAAAGATTTCTTTATCTATATAAAGATCTATTAAATATCGATAGAGCAATTAGAAGTCGGTGTTTTGTATAAAGATTGCTTTATCTATATAAAGACTTATCAAATATCGATAGAGCAATAAGAAGTCGGTGTTTTGTATAAAGATTGCTTTATCTATATAAAGATCTATTAAATATCGATAGATTAATGAGAAGTCGGTGTTTTGTATGAAGTTTGCTTTATCTATATAAAGACTTATTAAATATCGATAGAGCAATGAGAAGTCGGTGTTTTGTATAAAGATTGCTTTATGTATATAATGATTTATTAAATATCGATAGCGCAATGAGAAGTCGGTGTTTTGTATAAAGATTGCTTTATCTATATAAAGACTTATTAAATATCGATAGAGCAATTAGAAGTCGGTGTTTTGTATAAAGATTGCTTTATCTATATAAGGATTTATTAAATATCGATAGAGCAATTAGATGTCGGTGTTTTGTATCAAGATTGCTTTATCTATATAAAGATTTATTAAATATTGATAGAGCAATGAGAAGTCGGTGTTTTGTATAAAGATTGCTTAATCTATATAAAGACTTATCAAATATCGATAGAGCAATTAGAAGTCGGTGTTTTGTATAAAGATTGCTTTATCTATATAAAGACTTATTAAATATCGATAGAGCAATTAGAAGTCGGTGTTTTGTATAAAGATTGCTTTATCTATATAAAGACTTATTAAATATCGATAGAGCAATTAGAAGTCGGTGTTTTGTATAAAGATTGCTTAATCTATATAAAGACTTATCAAATATCGATAGAGCAATTAGAAGTCGGTGTTTTGTATAAAGATTGCTTTATCTATATAAAGACTTATTAAATATCGATAGAGCAATGAGAAGTCGGTGTTTTGTATAAAGATTGCTTTATCTATATAAAGACTTATCAAATATCGATAGAGCAATGAGAAGTCGGTGTTTTGTATAAAGATTGCTTTATCTATATAAAGACTTATCAAATATCGATAGAGCAATGAGAAGTCGGTGTTTTGTATAAAGATTGCTTTATCTATATAAAGACTTATTAAATATCGATAGAGCAATTAGAAGTCGGTGTTTTGTATAAAGATTGCTTTATCTATATAAAGACTTATTAAATATCGATAGAGCAATTAGAAGTCGGTGTTTTGTATAAAGATTGCTTAATCTATATAAAGACTTATCAAATATCGATAGAGCAATTAGAAGTCGGTGTTTTGTATAAAGATTGCTTTATCTATATAAAGACTTATTAAATATCGATAGAGCAATTAGAAGTCGGTGTTTTGTATAAAGATTGCTTTATCTATATAAAGACTTATTAAATATCGATAGAGCAATTAGAAGTCGGTGTTTTGTATAAAGATTGCTTAATCTATATAAAGACTTATCAAATATCGATAGAGCAATTAGAAGTCGGTGTTTTGTATAAAGATTGCTTTATCTATATAAAGACTTATTAAATATCGATAGAGCAATGAGAAGTCGGTGTTTTGTATAAAGATTGCTTTATCTATATAAAGACTTATCAAATATCGATAGAGCAATGAGAAGTCGGTGTTTTGTATAAAGATTGCTTTATCTATATAAAGACTTATCAAATATCGATAGAGCAATGAGAAGTCGGTGTTTTGTATAAAGATTGCTTTATCTATATAAAGACTTATTAAATATCGATAGAGCAATTAGAAGTCGGTGTTTTGTATAAAGATTGCTTTATCTATATAAAGACTTATTAAATATCGATAGAGCAATTAGAAGTCGGTGTTTTGTATAAAGATTGCTTAATCTATATAAAGACTTATCAAATATCGATAGAGCAATTAGAAGTCGGTGTTTTGTATAAAGATTGCTTTATCTATATAAAGACTTATTAAATATCGATAGAGCAATTAGAAGTCGGTGTTTTGTATAAAGATTGCTTTATCTATATAAAGACTTATTAAATATCGATAGAGCAATTAGAAGTCGGTGTTTTGTATAAAGATTGCTTAATCTATATAAAGACTTATCAAATATCGATAGAGCAATTAGAAGTCGGTGTTTTGTATAAAGATTGCTTTATCTATATAAAGACTTATTAAATATCGATAGAGCAATGAGAAGTCGGTGTTTTGTATAAAGATTGCTTTATCTATATAAAGACTTATCAAATATCGATAGAGCAATGAGAAGTCGGTGTTTTGTATAAAGATTGCTTTATCTATATAAAGACTTATCAAATATCGATAGAGCAATGAGAAGTCGGTGTTTTGTATAAAGATTGCTTTATCTATATAAAGACTTATTAAATATCGATAGAGCAATGAGAAGTCGGTGTTTTGTATAAAGATTGCTTTATCTATATAAAGACTTATTGAATATCGATAGACAATGAGAAGTCGGTGTTTTGTATGAAGATTGCTTTATCTATATAAAGACTTATTAAATATCGATAGAGCAATGAGAAGTCGGTGTTTTGTATAAAGATTGCTTTATCTATATAAAGATTTATTAAATATCGATAGAGCAATTAGAAGTCGGTGTTTTGTATAAAGATTGCTTTATCTATATAAAGACTTATCAAATATCGATAGAGCAATAAGAAGTCGGTGTTTTGTATAAAGGTTTTTTCATCTATATAAAGATTTATTAAATATCGAGAGCAATTAGAAGTCGGTGTTTTGTATAAAGATTGCTTTATCTATATAAAGATCTATTAAATATCGATAGAGCAATTAGAAGTCGGTGTTTTGTATAAAGATTGCTTTATCTATATAAAGATCTATTAAATATCGATAGAGCAATTAGAAGTCGGTGTTTTGTATAAAGATTGCTTTATCTATATAAAGATCTATTAAATATCGATAGATTAATGAGAAGTCGGTGTTTCGTATAAAGATTGCTTTATCTATATAAAGACTTATCAAATATCGATAGAGCAATAAGAAGTCGGTGTTTTGTATAAAGATTTCTTCATCTATATAAAGATTTATTAAATATAGAGAGCAATTAGAAGTCGGTGTTTTGTATAAAGATTGCTTTATCTATATAAAGATCTATTAAATATCGATAGAGCAAATAGAAATCGGTGTTTTGTATAAAGATTGCTTTATCTATATAAAGATTTATTAAATATCGATAGAGCAATTAGAAGTCGGTGTTTTGTATAAAGATTGCTTTATCTATATAAAGATTTATTTAATATCGATAGAGCAATTAGAAGTCGGTGTTTTGTATAAAGATTGCTTTATCTATATAAAGATTTATTAAATATCGATAGAGCAATTAGAAGTCGGTGTTTTGTATAAAGATTGCTTTATCTATATAAAGATCTATTAAATATCGATAGAGCAATTAGAAGTCGGTGTTTTGTATAAAGATTGCTTTATCTATATAAAGACTTATCAAATATCGATAGAGCAATAAGAAGTCGGTGGTTTGTATAAAGATTGCTTTATCTATATAAAGATCTATTAAATATCGATAGATTAATGAGAAGTCGGTGTTTTGTATAAAGATTGCTTAATCTATATAAAGACTTATTAAATATCGATAGAGCAATTAGAAGTCGGTGTTTTGTATAAAGATTGCTTTATCTATATAAGGATTTATTAAATATCGATAGAGCAATTAGATGTCGGTGTTTTGTATAAAGATTGCTTTATCTATATAAAGATTTATTAAATATCGATAGAGCAATGAGAAGTTGGTGTTTTGTATAAAGATTGCTTTATCTATATAAAGATTTATTAAATATCGATAGAGCAATTAGAAGTCGGTGTTTTGTATAAAGATTGCTTTATCTATATAAAGATTTATTAAATATCGATAGAGCAATTAGAAGTCGGTGTTTTGTATAAAGATTGCTTTATATATATAAAGATTTATTAAATATCGATAGAGCAATGAGAAGTCGGTGTTTTGTATAAAGATTGCTTTATCTATAAAAAGATTTATTAAATATCGATAGAGCAATGAGAAGTCGGTGTTTTGTATAAAGATTGCTTTATCTATATAAAGATTTATTAAATATCGATAGAGCAATTAGAAGTCGGTGTTTTGTATAAAGATTGCTTTATCTATAAAAAGATTTATTAAATATCGATAGAGCAATGAGAAGTCGGTGTTTTGTATAAAGATTGCTTTATCTATATAAAGATTTATTAAATATTGATAAAGCAATTAGAAGTCGGTGTTTTGTATAAAGATTGCTTTATCTATAAAAAGATTTATTAAATATCGATAGAGCAATGAGAAGTCGGTGTTTTGTATAAAGATTGCTTTATCTATATAAAGATTCATTAAATATCGATAGAGCAACGAAAAGTCAGTGTTTTGTATAAAGATTGCTTTATCTATATAAAGATTTATTAAATATCGATAGAGCAATGAGAAGTCGGTGTTTTGTATAAAGATTGCTTTATCTATATAAAGATTTATTAAATATCGAAAGATCAATTAGATGTCGGTGTTTTGTATAAAGATTGCTTTATCTATATAAAGATTTATTAAATATCGATAGAGCAATTAGAAGTCGGTGTTTTGTATAAAGATTGCTTTATCTATATAAAGATTTATTAAATATCGATAGATTAATGAGAAGTCGGTGTTTTGTATAAAGATTGCTTTATCTATATAAAGATTTATTAAATATCGATAGAGCAATTAGAAGTCGGTGTTTTGTATAATGATTGCTTTATCTATATAAAGATTTATTAAATATCGATAGAGCAATTAGAAGTCGGTGTTTTGTATAAAGATTGCTTTATCTATATAAAGTCTTATTAAATATGGATAGAGCAATGAGAAGTTGGTGTTTTGTACAAAGATTGCTTTATCTATATAAAGATTTATTAAATATCGATAGAGCAATTAGAAGTCGGTGTTTTGTATGAAGATTGCTTTATCTATATAAAGATTTATTAAATATCGATAGAGCAATTAGAAGTCGGTGTTTTGTATAAAGATTGCTTTATCTATATAAAGACTTATCAAATATCGATAGAGCAATAAGAAGTCGGTGTTTTGTATAAAGATTTCTTCATCTATATAAAGATTTATTAAATATCGAGAGCAATTAGAAGTCGGTGTTTTGTATAAAGATTGCATTATCTATATAAAGATCTATTAAATATCGATAGAGCAATTAGAAGTCGGTGTTTTGTATAAAGATTGCTTTATCTATATAAAGATCTATTAAATATCGATAGAGCAATTAGAAGTCGGTGTTTTGTATAAAGATTGCTTTATCTATATAAAGATTTATTAAATATCGATAGAGCAATGAGAAGTCGGTGTTTTGTATAAAGATTTCTTTATCTATATAAAGATCTATTAAATATCGATAGAGCAATTAGAAGTCGGTGTTTTGTATAAAGATTGCTTTATCTATATAAAGACTTATCAAATATCGATAGAGCAATAAGAAGTCGGTGTTTTGTATAAAGATTGCTTTATCTATATAAAGATCTATTAAATATCGATAGATTAATGAGAAGTCGGTGTTTTGTATGAAGTTTGCTTTATCTATATAAAGACTTATTAAATATCGATAGAGCAATGAGAAGTCGGTGTTTTGTATAAAGATTGCTTTATGTATATAATGATTTATTAAATATCGATAGCGCAATGAGAATTCGGTGTTTTGTATAAAGATTGCTTTATCTATATAAAGACTTATTAAATATCGATAGAGCAATTAGAAGTCGGTGTTTTGTATAAAGATTGCTTTATCTATATAAGGATTTATTAAATATCGATAGAGCAATTAGATGTCGGTGTTTTGTATAAAGATTGATTTATCTATATAAAGATTTATTAAATATCGATAGAGCAATTAGATGTCGGTGTTTTGTATAAAGATTGCTTTATCTATATAAAGATTTATTAAATATCGATAGAGCAATTAGAAGTCGGTGTTTTGTATAAAGATTGCTTTATCTATATAAAGATTTATTAAATATCGATAGAGCAATGAGAAGTCGGTGTTTTGTATAAAGATTGCTTTATCTATATAAAGATTTATTAAATATCGATAGAGCAATGAGAAGTCGGTGTTTTGTATAAAGATTGCTTTATCTATATAAAGATTTATTAAATATCGAAAGATCAATTAGATGTCGGTGTTTTGTATAAAGATTGCTTTATCTATATAAAGATTTATTAAATATCGATAGAGCAATTAGAAGTCGGTGTTTTGTATAAAGATTGCTTTATCTATATAAAGATTTATTAAATATTGATAGAGCAATGAGAATTCGGTGTTTTGTATAAAGATTGCTTTATCTATAAAAAGATTTATTAAATATCGATAGAGCAATGAGAAGTCGGTGTTTTGTATAAAGATTGCTTTATCTATATAAAGATTCATTAAATATCGATAGAGCAACGAAAAGTCAGTGTTTTGTATAAAGATTGCTTTATCTATAAAAAGATTTATTAAATATCGATAGAGCAATGAGAAGTCGGTGTTTTGTATAAAGATTGCTTTATCTATATAAAGATTTATTAAATATCGAAAGATCAATTAGATGTCGGTGTTTTGTATAAAGATTGCTTTATCTATATAAAGATTTATTAAATATCGATAGAGCAATTAGAAGTCGGTGTTTTGTATAAAGATTGCTTTATCTATATAAAGATTTATTAAATATCGATAGATTAATGAGAAGTCGGTGTTTTGTATAAAGATTGCTTTATCTATATAAAGATTTATTAAATATCGATAGAGCAATTAGAAGTCGGTGTTTTGTATAATGATTGCTTTATCTATATAAAGATTTATTAAATATCGATAGAGCAATTAGAAGTCGGTGTTTTGTATAAAGATTGCTTTATCTATATAAAGTCTTATTAAATATGGATAGAGCAATGAGAAGTTGGTGTTTTGTACAAAGATTGCTTTATCTATATAAAGATTTATTAAATATCGATAGAGCAATTAGAAGTCGGTGTTTTGTATGAAGATTGCTTTATCTATATAAAGATTTATTAAATATCGATAGAGCAATTAGAAGTCGGTGTTTTGTATAAAGATTGCTTTATCTATATAAAGACCTATCAAATATCGATAGAGCAATAAGAAGTCGGTGTTTTGTATAAAGATTTCTTCATCTATATAAAGATTTATTAAATATCGAGAGCAATTAGAAGTCGGTGTTTTGTATAAAGATTGCATTATCTATATAAAGATCTATTAAATATCGATAGAGCAATTAGAAGTCGGTGTTTTGTATAAAGATTGCTTTATCTATATAAAGATCTATTAAATATCGATAGAGCAATTAGAAGTCGGTGTTTTGTATAAAGATTGCTTTATCTATATAAAGATTTATTAAATATCGATAGAGCAATGAGAAGTCGGTGTTTTGTATAAAGATTTCTTTATCTATATAAAGATCTATTAAATATCGATAGAGCAATTAGAAGTCGGTGTTTTGTATAAAGATTGCTTTATCTATATAAAGACTTATCAAATATCGATAGAGCAATAAGAAGTCGGTGTTTTGTATAAAGATTGCTTTATCTATATAAAGATCTATTAAATATCGATAGATTGATGAGAAGTCGGTGTTTTGTATGAAGTTTGCTTTATCTATATAAAGACTTATTAAATATCGATAGAGCAATGAGAAGTCGGTGTTTTGTATAAAGATTGCTTTATGTATATAATGATTTATTAAATATCGATAGCGCAATGAGAATTCGGTGTTTTGTATAAAGATTGCTTTATCTATATAAAGACTTATTAAATATCGATAGAGCAATTAGAAGTCGGTGTTTTGTATAAAGATTGCTTTATCTATATAAGGATTTATTAAATATCGATAGAGCAATTAGAAGTCGGTGTTTTGTATAAAGATTGATTTATCTATATAAAGATTTATTAAATATCGATAGAGCAATGAGAAGTCGGTGTTTTGTATAAAGATTGCTTTATCTATATAAAGATTTATTAAATATCGAAAGATCAATTAGATGTCGGTGTTTTGTATAAAGATTGCTTTATCTATATAAAGATTTATTAAATATCGATAGAGCAATTAGAAGTCGGTGTTTTGTATAAAGATAGCTTTATCTATATAAAGATTTATTAAATATCGATAGAGCAATGAGAAGTCGGTGTTTTGTATAAAGATTGCTTTATCTATATAAAGATTTATTAAATATCGATAGAGCAATGAGAAGTCGGTGTTTTGTATAAAGATTGCTTTATCTATATAAAGATTTATTAAATATCGAAAGATCAATTAGATGTCGGTGTTTTGTATAAAGATTGCTTTATCTATATAAAGATTTATTAAATATCGATAGAGCAATTAGAAGTCGGTGTTTTGTATAAAGATTGCTTTATCTATATAAAGATTTATTAAATATCGATAGAGCAATTAGAAGTCGGTGTTTTGTATAAAGATTGCTTTATCTATATAAAGATTTATTAAATATCGATAGAGCAATTAGAAGTCAGTGTTTTGTATAAAGATTGCTTTATCTATATAAAGATTTATTAAATATCGATAGAGCAATGAGAAGTCGGTGTTTTGTATAAAGATTGCTTTATCTATATAAAGATTTATTAAATATCGAAAGATCAATTAGATGTCGGTGTTTTGTATAAAGATTGCTTTATCTATATAAAGATTTATTAAATATCGATAGAGCAATTAGAAGTCGGTGTTTTGTATAAAGATTGCTTTATCTATATAAAGATTTATTAAATATCGATAGATTAATGAGAAGTCGGTGTTTTGTATAAAGATTGCTTTATCTATATAAAGATTTATTAAATATCGATAGAGCAATTAGAAGTCGGTGTTTTGTATAATGATTGCTTTATCTATATAAAGATTTATTAAATATCGATAGAGCAATTAGAAGTCGGTGTTTTGTATAAAGATTGCTTTATCTATATAAAGATTTATTAAATATTGATAGAGCAATTAGAAGTCGGTGTTTTGTATAAAGATTGCTTTATCTATAAAAAGATTTATTAAATATCGATAGAGCAATGAGAAGTCGGTGTTTTGTATAAAGATTGCTTTATCTATATAAAGATTCATTTAATATCGATAGAGCAACGAAAAGTCAGTGTTTTGTATAAAGATTGCTTTATCTATATAAAGATTTATTAAATATCGATAGAGCAATGAGAAGTCGGTGTTTTGTATAAAGATTGCTTTATCTATATAAAGATTTATTAAATATCGAAAGATCAATTAGATGTCGGTGTTTTGTATAAAGATTGCTTTATCTATATAAAGATTTATTAAATATCGATAGATTAATGAGAAGTCGGTGTTTTGTATAAAGATTGCTTTATCTATATAAAGATTTATTAAATATCGATAGAGCAATTAGAAGTCGGTGTTTTGTATAATGATTGCTTTATCTATATAAAGATTTATTAAATATCGATAGAGCAATTAGAAGTCGGTGTTTTGTATAAAGATTGCTTTATCTATATAAAGTCTTATTAAATATGGATAGAGCAATGAGAAGTTGGTGTTTTGTACAAAGATTGCTTTATCTATATAAAGATTTATTAAATATCGATAGAGCAATTAGAAGTCGGTGTTTTGTATGAAGATTGCTTTATCTATGTAAAGATTTATTAAATATCGATAGAGCAATTAGAAGTCGGTGTTTTGTATAAAGATTGCTTTATCTATATAAAGACTTATCAAATATCGATAGAGCAATAAGAAGTCGGTGTTTTGTATAAAGATTTCTTCATCTATATAAAGATTTATTAAATATCGAGAGCAATTAGAAGTCGGTGTTTTGTATAAAGATTGCATTATCTATATAAAGATCTATTAAATATCGATAGAGCAATTAGAAGTCGGTGTTTTGTATAAAGATTGCTTTATCTATATAAAGATCTATTAAATATCGATAGAGCAATTAGAAGTCGGTGTTTTGTATAAAGATTGCTTTATCTATATAAAGATTTATTAAATATCGATAGAGCAATGAGAAGTCGGTGTTTTGTATAAAGATTTCTTTATCTATATAAAGATCTATTAAATATCGATAGAGCAATTAGAAGTCGGTGTTTTGTATAAAGATTGCTTTATCTATATAAAGATCTATTAAATATCGATAGAGCAATTAGAAGTCGGTGTTTTGTATAAAGATTGCTTTATCTATATAAAGATCTATTAAATATCGATAGAGCAATTAGAAGTCGGTGTTTTGTATAAAGATTGCTTTATCTATATAAAGATCTATTAAATATCGATAGAGCAATGAGAAGTCGGTGTTTTGTATAAAGATTGCTTTATCTATATAAAGATCTATTAAATATCGATAGAGCAATTAGAAGTCGGTGTTTTGTATAAAGATTGCTTTATCTATATAAAGATCTATTAAATATCGATAGAGCAATTAGAAGTCGGTGTTTTGTATAAAGATTGCTTTATCTATATAAAGACTTATCAAATATCGATAGAGCAATAAGAAGTCGGTGTTTTGTATAAAGATTGCTTTATCTATATAAAGATCTATTAAATATCGATAGATTAATGAGAAGTCGGTGTTTTGTATGAAGTTTGCTTTATCTATATAAAGACTTATTAAATATCGATAGAGCAATGAGAAGTCGGTGTTTTGTATAAAGATTGCTTTATGTATATAATGATTTATTAAATATCGATAGCGCAATGAGAAGTCGGTGTTTTGTATAAAGATTGCTTTATCTATATAAAGACTTATTAAATATCGATAGAGCAATTAGAAGTCGGTGTTTTGTATAAAGATTGCTTTATCTATATAAGGATTTATTAAATATCGATAGAGCAATTAGATGTCGGTGTTTTGTATAAAGATTGATTTATCTATATAAAGATTTATTAAATATTGATAGAGCAATGAGAAGTCGGTGTTTTGTATAAAGATTGCTTAATCTATATAAAGACTTATGAAATATCGATAGAGCAATTAGAAGTCGGTGTTTTGTATAAAGATTGCTTTATCTATATAAAGACTTATCAAATATCGATAGAGCAATGAGAAGTCGGTGTTTTGTATAAAGATTGCTTTATCTATATAAAGACTTATTAAATATCGATAGAGCAATGAGAAGTCGGTGTTTTGTATAAAGATTGCTTTATCTATATAAAGACTTATTGAATATCGATAGACAATGAGAAGTCGGTGTTTTGTATGAAGATTGCTTTATCTATATAAAGACTTATTAAATATCGATAGAGCAATGAGAAGTCGGTGTTTTGTATAAAGATTGCTTTATCTATATAAAGATTTATTAAATATCGATAGAGCAATTAGAAGTCGGTGTTTTGTATAAAGATTGCTTTATCTATATAAAGACTTATCAAATATCGATAGAGCAATAAGAAGTCGGTGTTTTGTATAAAGATTTCTTCATCTATATAAAGATTTATTAAATATCGAGAGCAATTAGAAGTCGGTGTTTTGTATAAAGATTGCTTTATCTATATAAAGATCTATTAAATATCGATAGAGCAATTAGAAGTCGGTGTTTTGTATAAAGATTGCTTTATCTATATAAAGATCTATTAAATATCGATAGAGCAATTAGAAGTCGGTGTTTTGTATAAAGATTGCTTTATCTATATAAAGATCTATTAAATATCGATAGATTAATGAGAAGTCGGTGTTTTGTATGAAGTTTGCTTTATCTATATAAAGACTTATTAAATATCGATAGAGCAATGAGAAGTCGGTGTTTTGTATAAAGATTGCTTTATGTATATAATGATTTATTAAATATCGATAGCGCAATGAGAATTCGGTGTTTTGTATAAAGATTGCTTTATCTATATAAAGACTTATTAAATATCGATAGAGCAATTAGAAGTCGGTGTTTTGTATAAAGATTGCTTTATCTATATAAGGATTTATTAAATATCGATAGAGCAATTAGATGTCGGTGTTTTGTATAAAGATTGATTTATCTATATAAAGATTTATTAAATATCGATAGAGCAATGAGAAGTCGGTGTTTTGTATAAAGATTGCTTTATCTATATAAAGATCTATTAAATATCGATGTAGCAATTAGAAGTCGGTGTTTTGTATAAAGATTGCTTTATCTATATAAAGATTTATTAAATATCGATAGAGCAACGAAAAGTCGGTGTTTTGTATAAAGATTGCTTTATCTATATAAAGATTTATTAAATATCGAGAGCAATTAGAAGTCGGTGTTTTGTATAAAGATTGCTTTATCTATATAAAGATCTATTAAATATCGATAGA
Source organism: Sepioteuthis lessoniana (assembly GCA_963585895.1). Classification (NCBI taxonomy): domain Eukaryota; kingdom Metazoa; phylum Mollusca; class Cephalopoda; order Myopsida; family Loliginidae; genus Sepioteuthis; species Sepioteuthis lessoniana. Next base: position 24,759,583 of record OY757942.1, read on the forward strand.
GCAATTAGAAGTCGGTGTTTTGTATAAAGATTGCTTTATCTATATAAAGATCTATTAAATATCGATAGAGCAATTAGAAGTCGGTGTTTTGCATAAAGATTGCTTTATCTATATAAAGATTTATTAAATATCGATCGAGCAATTAGAAGTCGGTGTTTTGTATAAAGATTGCTTTATCTATATAAAGATCTATTAAATATCGATAGAGCAATTAGTAGTCGGTGTTTTGTATAAAGATTGTTTTATCTATATAAAGACTTATCAAATATCGATAAAGCAATAAGAAGTCGGTGTTTTGTATAAAGATTGCTTTATCTATATAAAGATCTATTAAATATCGATAGATTAATGAGAAGTCGGTGTTTTGTATAAAGATTGCTTTATCTATATAAAGATTTATTAAATATCGATAGAGCAATGAGAAGTCGGTGTTTTGTATAAAGATTGCTTTATGTATATAAGGATTTATTAAATATCGATAGGGCAATGAGAAGTCGGTGTTTTGTATAAAGATTGCTTAATCTATATAAAGACTTATTAAATATCGATAGAGCAATTAGAAGTCGGTGTTTTGTATAAAGATTGCTTTATATATATAAGGACTTATTAAATATGGATAGAGCAATGAGAAGTCGGTGTTTTGTCTAAAGATTGCTTAATCTATATAAAGATTTATTAAATATCGATAGAGCAATGAGAAGTCGGTGTTTTGTATAAAGATTGCTTTATCTATATAAAGATTTATTTAATATCGATAGAGCAATGAGAAATCGGTGTTTTGTATAAAGATTGCTTTATCTATATGAAGATTTATTAAATATCGATAGAGCAATTAGAAGTCGGTGTTTCGTATAAAGATTGCTTTATCTATATAAAGACTTATTGAATATCGATAGAGCAATGAGAAGTCGGTGTTTTGTATAAAGATTGCTTTATCTATATGAAGATTTATTAAATATCGATAGAGCAATTAGAAGTCGGTGTTTCGTATAAAGATTGCTTTATCTATATAAAGACTTATTGAATATCGATAGAGCAATGAGAAGTCGGTGTTTTGTATAAAGATTGCTTTATCTATATAAAGATCTATTAAATATCGATAGATTAATGAGAAGTCGGTGTTTCGTATAAAGATTGCTTTATCTATATAAAGATTTATTTAATATCGATAGAGCAATGAGAAATCGGTGTTTTGTATAAAGATTGCTTAATCTATATAAAGACTTATTAAATATCGATAGAGCAATTAGAAGTCGGTGTTTTGTATAAAGATTGCTTTATCTATATAAGGATTTATTAAATATCGATAGAGCAATTAGATGTCGGTGTTTTGTATAAAGATTGCTTTATCTATATAAAGATTTATTAAATATTGATAGAGCAATGAGAAGTCGGTGTTTTGTATAAAGATTGCTTTATCTATATAAAGACTTATTAAATATCGATAGAGCAATTAGAAGTCGGTGTTTTGCATAAAGATTGCTTTATCTATATAAAGATTTATTAAATATCGATAGAGCAATTAGAAGTCGGTGTTTTGTATAAAGATTGCTTTATCTATATAAAGATTTATTAAATATCGATAGAGCAATGAGAAGTCGGTGTTTTGTATAAAGATTGTTTTTCTATATAAAGATTTATTAAATATCGATAGAGCAATTAGAAGTCGGTGTTTTGTATAAAGATTGCTTTATCTATATAAAGATTTATTAAATATCGATAGAGATATTAGAAGTCGGTGTTTTGTATAAAGATTGCTTTATCTATATAAAGATTTATTAAATATCGATAGAGCAATGAGAAGTCGGTGTTTTTTATAAAGATTGCTTTATCTATAAAAAGATTTATTAAATATCGATAGAGCAATGAGAAGTCGGTGTTTTGTATAAAGATTGCTTTATCTATAAAAAGATTTATTAAATATCGATAGAGCAATGAGAAGTCGGTGTTTTGTATAAAGATTGCTTTATCTATATAAAGATTTATTAAATATCGATAGAGCAATGAGAAGTCGGTGTTTTGTATAATGATTGCTTTATCTATATAAAGATTTATTAAATATCGATAGAGCAATTAGAAGTCGGTGTTTTGTATAAAGATTGCTTTATCTATATAAAGATTTATTAAATATCGATAGAGCAATTAGAAGTCGGTGTTTTGTATAAAGATTGCTTTATCTATATAAAGATTTATTAAATATCGATAGAGCAATGAGAAGTCGGTGTTTTGTATAAAGATTGCTTTATCTATAAAAAGATTTATTAAATATCGATAGAGCAATGAGAAGTCGGTGTTTTGTATAAAGATTGCTTTATCTATATAAAGATTTATTAAATATCGATAGAGCAATTAGAAGTTGGTGTTTTGTATAAAGATTGCTTTATCTATATAAAGATTTATTAAATATCGATAGAGCAATTAGAAGTCGGTGTTTTGTATAAAGATTGCTTTATCTATATAAAGATTTATTAAATATCGATAGAGCAATGAGAAGTCGGTGTTTTGTATAAAGATTGCTTTATCTATATAAAGACTTATTGAATATGGATAGAGCAATGAAAAGTCGGTGTTTTGTATAAAGATTGCTTTATCTATATAAAGATTTATTAAATATCGATAGAGCAATTAGAAGTCGGTGTTTTGTATAATGATTGCTTTATCTATATAAAGATTTATTAAATATCGATAGAGCAATGAGAAGTCGGTGTTTTGTATAAAGATTGCTTTATCTATATAAAGACTTACTGAATATGGATAGAGCAATGAGAAGTCGGTGTTTTGTATAAAGATTGCTTTATCTATATAAAGATTTATTAAATATCGATAGAGCAATTAGAAGTCGGTGTTTTGTATAATGATTGCTTTATCTATATAAAGATTTATTAAATATCGATAGAGCAATGAGAAGTCGGTGTTTTGTATAAAAATTGCTTTATCTATATAAAGATTTATTAAATATCGATAGAGCAATTAGAAGTCGGTGTTTTGTATAATGATTGCTTTATCTATATAAAGATTTATTAAATATCGATAGAGCAATTAGAAGTCGGTGTTTTGTATAAAGATTGCTTTATCTATATAAAGTCTTATTAAATATGGATAGAGCAATGAGAAGTTGGTGTTTTGTATAAAGATTGCTTTATCTATATAAAGATTTATTAAATATCGATAGAGAAATGAGAAATTGGTGTTTTTTGTAAAGATTGCTTTATCTATATAAAGATTTATTAAATATCGATAGAGCAATTAGAAGTCGGTGTTTTGTATAAGGATTGCTTTATCTATATAAAGATTTATTAAATATCGATAGAGCAATGAGAAGTCGGAGTTTTGTATAAAGATTGCTTTATCTATATAAAGACTTATTGAATATGGATAGAGCAATGAGAAGTCGGTGTTTTGTATAAAGATTGCTTTATCTATATAAAGATTTATTAAATATCGATAGAGCAATTAGAAGTCTTTTTTTTGTATAAAGATTGCTTTATCTATATAAAGTCTTATTAAATATGGATAGAGCAATGAGAAGTTGGTGTTTTGTATAAAGATTGCTTTATCTATATAAAGATTTATTAAATATCGATAGAGCAATGAGAAGTCGGAGTTTTGTATAAAGATTGCTTTATCTATATAAAGACTTATTGAATATGGATAGAGCAATGAGAAGTCGGTGTTTTGTATAAAGATTGCTTTATCTATATAAAGACTTATTGAATATGGATAGAGCAATGAGAAGTCGGTGTTTTGTATAAAGATTGCTTTATCTATATAAAGATTTATTAAATATCGATAGAGCAATTAGAAGTCGGTGTTTTGTATAAAGATTGCTTTATCTATATAAAGTCTTATTAAATATGGATAGAGCAATGAGAAGTTGGTGTTTTGTATAAAGATTGCTTTATCTATATAAAGATTTATTAAATATCGATAGAGCAATTAGAAGTCGGTGTTTTGTATAAAGATTGCTTTATCTATATAAAGATTTATTAAATATCGATAGAGCAATGAGAAGTCGGAGTTTTGTATAAAGATTGCTTTATCTATATAAAGACTTATTGAATATGGATAGAGCAATGAGAAGTCGGTGTTTTGTATAAAGATTGCTTTATCTATATAAAGATTTATTAAATATCGATAGAGCAATTAGAAGTCGGTGGTTTGTATAATGATTGCTTCATCTATATAAAGATTTATTAAATATCGATAGAGCAATGAGAAGTCGGTGTTTTGTATAAAGATTGCTTTATCTATATAAAGACTTATTGAATATGGATAGAGCAATGAGAAGTCGGTGTTTTGTATAAAGATTGCTTTATCTATATAAAGATTTATTAAATATCGATAGAGCAATTAGAAGTCTTTTTTTTGTATAAAGATTGCTTTATCTATATAAAGTCTTATTAAATATGGATAGAGCAATGAGAAGTTGGTGTTTTGTATAAAGATTGCTTTATCTATATAAAGATTTATTAAATATCGATAGAGCAATGAGAAGTCGGAGTTTTGTATAAAGATTGCTTTATCTATATAAAGACTTATTGAATATGGATAGAGCAATGAGAAGTCGGTGTTTTGTATAAAGATTGCTTTATCTATATAAAGACTTATTGAATATGGATAGAGCAATGAGAAGTCGGTGTTTTGTATAAAGATTGCTTTATCTATATAAAGATTTATTAAATATCGATAGAGCAATTAGAAGTCGGTGTTTTGTATAAAGATTGCTTTATCTATATAAAGTCTTATTAAATATGGATAGAGCAATGAGAAGTTGGTGTTTTGTATAAAGATTGCTTTATCTATATAAAGATTTATTAAATATCGATAGAGCAATTAGAAGTCGGTGTTTTGTATAAAGATTGCTTTATCTATATAAAGATTTATTAAATATCGATAGAGCAATGAGAAGTCGGAGTTTTGTATAAAGATTGCTTTATCTATATAAAGACTTATTGAATATGGATAGAGCAATGAGAAGTAGGTGTTTTGTATAAAGATTGCTTTATCTATATAAAGATTTATTAAATATCGATAGAGCAATTAGAAGTCGGTGTTTTGTATAAAGATTGCTTTATCTATATAAAGATTTATTAAATATCGATAGAGCAATGAGAAGTCGGTGTTTTGTATGAAGATTGCTTTATCTATATAAAGATTTATTAAATATCCATAGAGCAATTAGAAGTCGGTGTTTTGTATGAAGATTGCTTTATCTATATAAAGATTTATTAAATATCGATAGAGCAATTAGAAGTCGGTGTTTTGTATAAAGATTGCTTTATCTATATAAAGATTTATTAAATATCGATAGAGCAATGAGAAGTCGGTGTTTTGTATAAAGATTGCTTTATCTATAAAAAGATTTATTAAATATCGATAGAGCAATGAGAAGTCGGTGTTTTGTATAAAGATTGCTTTATCTATATAAAGATTTATTAAATATCGATAGAGCAATGAGAAGTCGGTGTTTTGTATAAAGATTGCTTTATCTATATAAAGATTTATTAAATATCGATAGAGCAATGAGAAGTCGGTGTTTTGTATAATGATTGCTTTATCTATATAAAGATTTATTAAATATCGATAGAGCAATTAGAAGTCGGTGTTTTGTATAAAGATTGCTTTATCTATATAAAGATTTATTAAATATCGATAGAGCAATTAGAAGTCGGTGTTTTGTATAATGATTGCTTCATCTATATAAAGATTTATTAAATATCGATAGAGCAATGAGAAGTCGGTGTTTTGTATAAAGATTGCTTTATCTATATAAAGACTTATTGAATATGGATAGAGCAATGAGAAGTCGGTGTTTTGTATAAAGATTGCTTTATCTATATAAAGATTTATTAAATATCGATAGAGCAATTAGAAGTCGGTGTTTTGTATAATGATTGCTTTATCTATATAAAGATTTATTAAATATCGATAGAGCAATTAAAAGTCGGTGTTTTGTATAAAGATTGCTTTATCTATATAAAGTCTTATTAAATATGGATAGAGCAATGAGAAGTTGGTGTTTTGTATAAAGATTGCTTTATCTATATAAAGATTTATTAAATATCGATAGAGCAATTAGAAGTCGGTGTTTTGTATAAAGATTGCTTTATCTATATAAAGATTTATTAAATATCGATAGAGCAATGAGAAGTCGGTGTTTTGTATAAAGATTGCTTTATCTATATAAAGATTTATTAAATATCGATAGAGCAATTAGAAGTCGGTGTTTTGTATAATGATTGCTTTATCTATATAAAGATTTATTAAATATCGATAGAGCAATTAGAAGTCGGTTTTTTGTATAAAGATTGCTTTATCTATATAAAGATTTATTAAATATCGATAGAGCAATTAGAAGTCGGTGTTTTGTATAATGATTGCTTTATCTATATAAAGATTTATTAAATATCGATAGAGCAATGAGAAGTCGGTGTTTTGTATAAAGATTGCTTTATCTATATAAAGACTTATTGAATATGGATAGAGCAATGAGAAGTCGGTGTTTTGTATAAAGATTGCTTTATCTATATAAAGATTTATTAAATATCGATAGAGCAATTAGAAGTCGGTGTTTTGTATAATGATTGCTTTATCTATATAAAGATTTATTAAATATCGATAGAGCAATTAAAAGTCGGTGTTTTGTATAAAGATTGCTTTATCTATATAAAGTCTTATTAAATATGGATAGAGCAATGAGAAGTTGGTGTTTTGTATAAAGATTGCTTTATCTATATAAAGATTTATTAAATATCGATAGAGCAATTAGAAGTCGGTGTTTTGTATAAAGATTGCTTTATCTATATAAAGATTTATTAAATATCGATAGAGCAATGAGAAGTCGGAGTTTTGTATAAAGATTGCTTTATCTATATAAAGACTTATTGAATATGGATAGAGCAATGAGAAGTCGGTGTTTTGTATAAAGATTGCTTTATCTATATAAAGATTTATTAAATATCGATAGAGCAATTAGAAGTCGGTTTTTTGTATAAAGATTGCTTTATCTATATAAAGTCTTATTAAATATGGATAGAGGAATGAGAAGTTGGTGTTTTGTATAAAGATTGCTTTATCTATATAAAGATTTATTAAATATCGATAGAGCAATGAGAAGTCGGAGTTTTGTATAAAGATTGCTTTATCTATATAAAGACTTATTGAATATGGATAGAGCAATGAGAAGTCGGTGTTTTGTATAAAGATTGCTTTATCTATATAAAGACTTATTGAATACGGATAGAGCAATGAGAAGTCGGTGTTTTGTATAAAGATTGCTTTATCTATATAAAGATTTATTAAATATCGATAGAGCAATTAGAAGTCGGTGTTTTGTATAAAGATTGCTTTATCTATATAAAGTCTTATTAAATATGGATAGAGCAATGAGAAGTTGGTGTTTTGTATAAAGATTGCTTTATCTATATAAAGATTTATTAAATATCGATAGAGCAATTAGAAGTCGGTGTTTTGTATAAAGATTGCTTTATCTATATAAAGATTTATTAAATATCGATAGAGCAATGAGAAGTCGGAGTTTTGTATAAAGATTGCTTTATCTATATAAAGACTTATTGAATATGGATAGAGCAATGAGAAGTCGGTGTTTTGTATAAAGATTGCTTTATCTATATAAAGACTTATCAAATATCGTTAGAGCAATAAGAAGTCGGTGTTTTGTATAAAGATTTCTTCATCTATATAAAGATTTATTAAATATCGAGAGCAATTAGAAGTCGGTGTTTTGTATAAAGATTGCTTTATCTATATAAAGATCTATTAAATATCGATAGAGCAATTAGAAGTCGGTGTTTTGTATAAAGATTGCTTTATCTATATAAATATCTATTAAATATCGATAGAGCAATTAGAAGTCGGTGTTTTGTATAAAGATTGCTTTATCTATATAAAGACTTATTGAATATCGATAGACAATGAGAAGTCGGTGTTTTGTATAAAGATTGCTTAATCTATATAAAGACTTATTAAATATCGATAGTGCAATTAGAAGTCGGTGTTTTGTATAAAGATTGCTTTATCTATATAAAGACTTATTGAATATCGATAGAGCAATGAGAAGTCGGTGTTTTGTATAAAGATTTCTTCATCTATATAAAGATCTATTAAATATCGAGAGCAATTAGAAGTCGGTGTTTTGTATAAAGATTGCTTTATCAATATAAAGATTTATTAAATATCGATAGAGCAATGAGAAGTCGGTGTTTTGTATAAAGATTGCTTTATCTATATAAAGATCTATTAAATATCGATGGAGCAATTAGAAGTCGGTGTTTTGTATAAAGATTGCTTTATCTATATAAAGATTTATTAAATATCGATAGAGCAATTAGAAGTCGGTGTTTTGTATAATGATTGCTTTATCTATATAAAGATTTATTAAATATCGATAGAGCAATTAGAAGTCGGTGTTTTGTATAAAGATTGCTTTATCTATATAAAGATTTATTAAATATCGATAGAGCAATGAGAAGTCGGTGTTTTGTATGAAGATTGCTTTATCTATATAAAGATTTATTAAATATCCATAGAGCAATTAGAAGTCGGTGTTTTGTATGAAGATTGCTTTATCTATATAAAGATTTATTAAATATCGATAGAGCAATTAGAAGTCGGTGTTTTGTATAAAGATTGCTTTAACTATATAAAGATTTATTAAATATCGATAGAGCAATGAGAAGTCGGTGTTTTGTATAAAGATTGCTTTATCTATAAAAAGATTTATTAAATATCGTTAGAGCAATGAGAAGTCGGTGTTTTGTATAAAGATTGCTTTATCTATATAAAGATTTATTAAATATCGATAGAGCAATGAGAAGTCGGTGTTTTGTATAATGATTGCTTTATCTATATAAAGATTTATTAAATATCGATAGAGCAATTAGAAGTCGGTGTTTTGTATAAAGATTGCTTTATCTATAAAAAGATTTATTAAATATCGATAGAGCAATTAGAAGTCGGTGTTTTGTATAATGATTGCTTTATCTATATAAAGATTTATTAAATATCGATAGAGCAATGAGAAGTCGGTGTTTTGTATAAAGATTGCTTTATCTATATAAAGACTTATTGAATATGGATAGAGCAATGAGAAGTCGGTGTTTTGTATAAAGATTGCTTTATCTATATAAAGATTTATTAAATATCGATAGAGCAATTAGAAGTTGGTGTTTTGTATAATGATTGCTTTATCTATATAAAGATTTATTAAATATCGATAGAGCAATGAGAAGTCGGTGTTTTGTATAAAAATTGCTTTATCTATATAAAGATTTATTAAATATCGATAGAGCAATTAGAAGTCGGTGTTTTGTATAATGATTGCTTTATCTATATAAAGATTTATTAAATATCGATAGAGCAATTAGAAGTTGGTGTTTTGTATGAAGATTGCTTTATCTATATAAAGTCTTATTAAATATGGATAGAGCAATGAGAAGTTGGTGTTTTGTATAAAGATTGCTTTATCTATATAAAGATTTATTAAATATCGATAGAGCAATTAGAAGTCGGTGTTTTGTATAAAGATTTCTTTATCTATATAAAGATTTATTAAATATCGATAGAGCAATGAGAAGTCGGAGTTTTGTATAAAGATTGCTTTATCTATATAAAGACTTATTGAATATGGATAGAGCAATGAGAAGTCGGTGTTTTGTATAAAGATTGCTTTATCTATATAAAGATTTATTAAATATCGATAGAGCAATGAGAAGTCGGTGTTTTGTATAAAGATTGCTTTATCTATATGAAGATTTATTAAATATCGATAGAGCAATTAGAAGTCGGTGTTTTGTATAATGATTGCTTTATCTATATAAAGATTTATTAAATATCGATAGAGCAATTAGAAGTCGGTTTTTTGTATAAAGATTGCTTTATCTATATAAAGTCTTATTAAATATGGATAGAGCAATGAGAAGTTGGTGTTTTGTATAAAGATTGCTTTATCTATATAAAGATTTATTAAATATCGATAGAGCAATGAGAAGTCGGTGTTTTGTATAAAGATTGCTTTATCTATATAAAGATTTATTAAATATCGATAGAGCAATTAGAAGTCGGAGTTTTGTATAAAGATTGCTTTATCTATATAAAGATTTATTAAATATCGATAGAGCAATGAGAAGTCGGTGTTTTGTATAAAGATCGCTTTATCTATATAAAGATTTATTAAATATCGATAGAGCAATGAGAAGTCGGTGTTTTGTATAAAGATTGCTTTATCTATATAAAGATTTATTAAATATCGATAGAGCAATGAGAAGTCGGTGTTTTGTATAAAGATTGTTTATCGATATAAAGATTTATTAAATATCGATAGAGCAATAAGAAGTCGGTGTTTTGTATAAAGATTGCTTTATCGATATAAAGATTTATCAAATATCGATAGAGCAATTAGAAGTCGGTGTTTTGTATAAAGATTGCTTTATCGATATAAAGATTTATTAAATATCGAAAGAGCAATGAGAAGTCGGTGTTTTGTATGAAGATTGCTTTATCTATATAAAGATTTATTAAATATCCATAGAGCAATTAGAAGTCGGTGTTTTGTATGAAGATTGCTTTATCTATATAAAGATTTATTAAATATCGATAGAGCAATTAGAAGTCGGTGTTTTGTATAAAGATTGCTTTATCTATATAAAGACTTATTAAATATCGATAGAGCAATGAGAAGTCGGTGTTTTGTAAAGATTGCTTTATCTATATAAAGATTTAATAAATATCGATAGAGCAATGAGAAGTCGGTGTTTTGTATAAAGATTGCTTAATCTATATAAAGACTTATTAAATATCGATAGAGCAATTAGAAGTCGGTGTTTTGTATAAAGATTGCTTTATCTCTATAAGGATTTATTAAATATCGATAGAGCAATTAGATGTCGGTGTTTTGTATAAAGATTGCTTTATCTATATAAAGATTTATTAAATATTGATAGAGCAATGAGAAGTCGGTGTTTTGTATAAAGATTGCTTAATCTATATAAAGATTTATTAAATATCGATAGAGCAATTAGAAGTCGGTGTTTTGTATAAAGATTGCTTTATCTATATAAAGACTTATTAAATATGGATAGAGCAATGAGAAATCGGTGTTTTGTATAAAGATAGCTTTATCTATATAAAGACTTATTGAATATCGATAGACAATGAGAAGTCGGTGTTTTGTATAAAGATTGCTTTATCTATATAAAGATTTATTAAATATCGATAGAGCAATTAGAAGTCGGTGTTTTGTATAAAGATTGCTTTATCGATATAAAGATTTATTAAATATCGATAGAGCAATTAGAAGTCGGTGTTTTGTATAAAGATTGCTTTATCGATATAAAGATTTATTAAATATCGATAGAGCAATTAGAAGTCGGTGTTTTGTATAAAGATTGCTTTATCGATATAAAGATTTATTAAATATCGAAAGAGCAATGAGAAGTCGGTGTTTTGTATGAAGATTGCTTTATCTATATAAAGATTTATTAAATATCCATAGAGCAATTAGAAGTCGGTGTTTTGTATGAAGATTGCTTTATCTATATAAAGATTTATTAAATATCGATAGAGCAATTAGAAGTCGGTGTTTTGTATAAAGATTGCTTTATCTATATAAAGACTTATTAAATATCGATAGAGCAATGAGAAGTCGGTGTTTTGTAAAGATTGCTTTATCTATATAAAGATTTATTAAATATCGATAGAGCAATAAGAAGTCGGTGTTTTGTATAAAGATTGCTTAATCTATATAAAGACTTATTAAATATCGATAGAGCAATTAGAAGTCGGTGTTTTTTATAAAGATTGCTTTATCTCTATAAGGATTTATTAAATATCGATAGAGCAATTAGATGTCGGTGTTTTGTATAAAGATTGCTTTATCTATATAAAGATTGATTAAATATCGATAGAGCAATTAGAAGTCGGTGTTTTGTATAAAGATTGCTTTATCTATATAAAGACTTATTAAATATGGATAGAGCAATGAGAAGTCGGTGTTTTGTATAAAGATTGCTTTATCTATATAAAGATTTATTAAATATCGATAGATTAATGAGAAGTCGGTGTTTTGTATAAAGATTGCTTTATCTATATAAAGATTTATTGAATATCGATAGAGCAATGAGAAGTCGGTGTTTTGTATAAAGATTGCTTTATCTATATAAAGATTTATTAAATATCGATAGAGCAATGAGAAGTCGGTGTTTTGTATAAAGATTGCTTTATCGATATAAAGATTTATTAAATATCGATAGAGCAATTAGAAGTCGGTGTTTTGTATAAAGATTGCTTTATCGATATAAAGATTTATTAAATATCGATAGAGCAATTAGAAGTCGGTGTTTTGTATAAAGATTGCTTTATCGATATAAAGATTTATTAAATATCGATAGAGCAATTAGAAGTCGGTGTTTTGTATAAAGATTGCTTTATCGATATAAAGATTTATTAAATATCGAAAGAGCAATGAGAAATCAGTGTTTTGTATGAAGATTGCTTTATCTATATAAAGATTTATTAAATATCCATAGAGCAATTAGAAGTCGTTGTTTTGTATGAAGATGGCTTTATCTATATAAAGATTTATTAAATATCGATAGAGCAATTAGAAGTCGGTGTTTTGTATAAAGATTGCTTAATCTATATAAAGACTTATTAAATATCGATAGAGCAATTAGAAGTCGGTGTTTTGTATAAAGATTGCTTTATCTATATAAGGATTTATTAAATATCGATAGAGCAATGAGAAGTCGGTGTTTTGTATAAAGATTGCTTTATCTCTATAAGGATTTATTAAATATCGATAGAGCAATTAGAAGTCGGTGTTTTGTATAAAGATTGCTTTATCGATATAAAGATTTATTAAATATCGATAGAGCAATTAGAAGTCGGTGTTTTGTATAAAGATTTCTTGATCTATATAAAGATTTATTAAATATCGATAGAGCAATTAGAAGTCGGTGTTTTGTATAAAGATTGCTTTATCTATATAAAGATTTATTAAATATCGATAGAGCAATGAGAAGTCGGTGTTTTGTATAAAGATTGCTTTATCTATATAAAGATTTATTAAATATTGATAGAGCAATTAGAAGTCGGTGTTTCCTATAAAGATTGCTTTATCTATATAAAGACTTATTAAATATCGATAGACAATGCGAAGTCGGTGTTTTGTATAAAGATTGCTTTATCTATATAAAGACTTATTAAATATCGATAGAGCAATGAGAAGTCGGTGTTTTGTATAAAGATTGCTTTATCTATATAAAGATTTATTAAATATCGATAGAGCAATTAGAAGACGGTGTTTTGTATAAAGATTGCTTTATCTATATAAAGATTTATTACATATCGATAGAGCAATTAGAAGTCGGTGTTTTGTATAAAGATTGCTTTATCGATATAAAGATTTATTAAATATCGAAAGAGCAATGAGAAGTCGGTGTTTTGTATGAAGATTGCTTTATCTATATAAAGATTTATTAAATATCCATAGAGCAATTAGAAGTCGGTGTTTTGTATGAAGATTGCTTTATCTATATAAAGATTTATTAAATATCGATAGAGCAATTAGAAGTCGGTGTTTTGTATAAAGATTGCTTTATCTATATAAAGACTTATTAAATATCGATAGAGCAATGAGAAGTCGGTGTTTTGTAAAGATTGCTTTATCTATATAAAGATTTATTAAATATCGATAGAGCAATGAGAAGTCGGTGTTTTGTATAAAGATTGCTTAATCTATATAAAGACTTATTAAATATCGATAGAGCAATTAGAAGTCGGTGTTTTTTATAAAGATTGCTTTATCTCTATAAGGATTTATTAAATATCGATAGAGCAATTAGATGTCGGTGTTTTGTATAAAGATTGCTTTATCTATATAAAGATTGATTAAATATCGATAGAGCAATTAGAAGTCGGTGTTTTGTATAAAGATTGCTTTATCTATATAAAGACTTATTAAATATGGATAGAGCAATGAGAAGTCGGTGTTTTGTATAAAGATTGCTTTATCTATATAAAGATTTATTAAATATCGATAGATTAATGAGAAGTCGGTGTTTTGTATAAAGATTGCTTTATCTATATAAAGATTTATTGAATATCGATAGAGCAATGAGAAGTCGGTGTTTTGTATAAAGATTGCTTTATCGATATAAAGATTTATTAAATATCGATAGAGCAATTAGAAGTCGGTGTTTTGTATAAAGATTGCTTTATCGATATAAAGATTTATTAAATATCGATAGAGCAATTAGAAGTCGGTGTTTTGTATAAAGATTGCTTTATCGATATAAAGATTTATTAAATATCGATAGAGCAATTAGAAGTCGGTGTTTTGTATAAAGATTGCTTTATCGATATAAAGATTTATTAAATATCGAAAGAGCAATGAGAAGTCAGTGTTTTGTATGAAGATTGCTTTATCTATATAAAGATTTATTAAATATCCATAGAGCAATTAGAAGTCGTTGTTTTGTATGAAGATGGCTTTATCTATATAAAGATTTATTAAATATCGATAGAGCAATTAGAAGTCGGTGTTTTGTATAAAGATTGCTTAATCTATATAAAGACTTATTAAATATCGATAGAGCAATTAGAAGTCGGTGTTTTTTATAAAGATTGCTTTATCTATATAAGGATTTATTAAATATCGATAGAGCAATGAGAAGTCGGTGTTTTGTATAAAGATTGCTTTATCTCTATAAGGATTTATTAAATATCGATAGAGCAATTAGAAGTCGGTGTTTTGTATAAAGATTGCTTTATCGATATAAAGATTTATTAAATATCGATAGAGCAATTAGAAGTCGGTGTTTTGTATAAAGATTTCTTGATCTATATAAAGATTTATTAAATATCGATAGAGCAATTAGAAGTCGGTGTTTTGTATAAAGATTGCTTTATCTATATAAAGATTTATTAAATATCGATAGAGCAATGAGAAGTCGGTGTTTTGTATAAAGATTGCTTTATCTATATAAAGATTTATTAAATATCCATAGAGCAATTAGAAGTCGGTGTTTCCTATAAAGATTGCTTTATCTATATAAAGACTTATTAAATATCGATAGACAATGCGAAGTCGGTGTTTTGTATAAAGATTGCTTTATCTATATAAAGACTTATTAAATATCGATAGAGCAATGAGAAGTCGGTGTTTTGTATAAAGATTGCTTTATCTATATAAAGATTTATTAAATATCGATAGAGCAATTAGAAGACGGTGTTTTGTATAAAGATTGCTTTATCTATATAAAGATTTATTAAATATCGATAGAGCAATTAGAAGTCGGTGTTTTGTATAAAGATTGCTTTATCGATATAAAGATTTATTAAATATCGAAAGAGCAATGAGAAGTCGGTGTTTTGTATGAAGATTGCTTTATCTATATAAAGATTTATTAAATATCCATAGAGCAATTAGAAGTCGGTGTTTTGTATGAAGATTGCTTTATCTATATAAAGATTTATTAAATATCGATAGAGCAATTAGAAGTCGGTGTTTTGTATAAAGATTGCTTTATCTATATAAAGACTTATTAAATATCGATAGAGCAATGAGAGTCGGTGTTTTGTAAAGATTGCTTTATCTATATAAAGATTTATTAAATATCGATAGAGCAATGAGAAGTCGGTGTTTTGTATAAAGATTGCTTAATCTATATAAAGACTTATTAAATATCGATAGAGCAATTAGAAGTCGGTGTTTTTTATAAAGATTGCTTTATCTCTATAAGGATTTATTAAATATCGATAGAGCAATTAGATGTCGGTGTTTTGTATAAAGATTGCTTTATCTATATAAAGATTGATTAAATATCGATAGAGCAATTAGAAGTCGGTGTTTTGTATAAAGATTGCTTTATCTATATAAAGACTTATTAAATATGGATAGAGCAATGAGAAGTCGGTGTTTTGTATAAAGATTGCTTTATCTATATAAAGATTTATTGAATATCGATAGAGCAATGAGAAGTCGGTGTTTTGTATAAAGATTGCTTTATCTATATAAAGATTTATTAAATATCGATAGAGCAATGAGAAGTCGGTGTTTTGTATAAAGATTGCTTTATCGATATAAAGATTTATTAAATATCGATAGAGCAATTAGAAGTCGGTGTTTTGTATAAAGATTGCTTTATCGATATAAAGATTTATTAAATATCGATAGAGCAATTAGAAGTCGGTGTTTTGTATAAAGATTGCTTTATCGATATAAAGATTTATTAAATATCGATAGAGCAATTAGAAGTCGGTGTTTTGTATAAAGATTGCTTTATCGATATAAAGATTTATTAAATATCGAAAGAGCAAAGAGAAGTCAGTGTTTTGTATGAAGATTGCTTTATCTATATAAAGATTTATTAAATATCCATAGAGCAATTAGAAGTCGTTGTTTTGTATGAAGATGGCTTTATCTATATAAAGATTTATTAAATATCGATAGAGCAATTAGAAGTCGGTGTTTTGTATAAAGATTTCTTGATCTATATAAAGATTTATTAAATATCGATAGAGCAATTAGAAGTCGGTGTTTTGTATAAAGATTGCTTTATCTATATAAAGAATTATTAAATATCGATAGAGCAATGAGAAGTCGGTGTTTTGTATAAAGATTGCTTTATCTATATAAAGATTTATTAAATATCCATAGAGCAATTAGAAGTCGGTGTTTCCTATAAAGATTGCTTTATCTATATAAAGACTTATTAAATATCGATAGACAATGCGAAGTCGGTGTTTTGTATAAAGATTGCTTTATCTATATAAAGACTTATTAAAAATCGATAGAGCAACGAAAAGTCAGTGTTTTGTATAAAGATTGCTTTATCTATATAAAGATTTATTAAATATCGATAGAGCAATGAGAAGTCGGTGTTTTGTATAATGATTGCTTTATCTATATAAAGATTTATTAAATATCGATAGAGCAATGAGAAGTCGGTGTTTTGTATAAAGATTGCTTTATCTATATAAAGATTTATTAAATATCGATAGAGCAATTAGAAGTCGGTGTTTTGTATAAAGATTGCTTTATCTATATAAAGATTAATTAAATATCGATAGATTAATGAGAAGTCGGTGTTTTGTATAAAGATTGCTTTATCTATATAAAGATTTATTAAATATCGATAGAGCAATTAGAAGTCGGTGTTTTGTATAAAGATTGCTTTATCTATATAAAGATTTATTAAATATAGATAGAGCAATGAGAAGTCGGTGTTTTGTATAAAGATTGCTTTATCTATATATAGACTTATTAAAAATCGATAGAGCAACGAAAAGTCAGTGTTTTGTATAAAGATTGCTTTATCTATATAAAGATTTATTAAATATCGATAGAGCAATTAGAAGTCGGTGTTTTGTATAATGATTGCTTTATCTATATAAAGATTTATTAAATATCGATAGAGCAATGAGAAGTCGGTGTTTTGTATAAAGATTGCTTTATCTATATAAAGATTTATTAAATATTGATAGAGCAATTAGAAGTCGGTGTTTTGTATAAAGATTGCTTTATCTATATAAAGATTTATTAAATATCGATAGAGCAATAAGAAGTCGGTGTTTTGTATAAAGATTGCTTTATCTATATAAAGATTTATTAAATATCGATAGAGCAATGAGAAGTCGGTGTTTTGTATAAAGATTGCTATATCTATATAAAGACTTATTAAATATCGATAGTGCTATTAGAAGTCGGTGTTTTGTATAAAGATTGCTTTATCTATATGAAGACTTATTGAATATGGATAGAGCAATGAGAAGTCGGTGTTTTGTATAAAGATTGCTTTATCTATATAAAGATTTATTAAATATCGATAGAGCAATTAGAAGTCGGTGTTTTGTATGAAGATTGCTTTATCTATATAAAGATTTATTAAATATCGATAGACAATGAGAAGTCGGTGTTTTGTATAAAGATTGCTTTATCTATATAAAGATTTATTAAATATCGATAGAGCAATGAGAAGTCGGTGTTTTGTATAAAGATTGCTTTATCTATATAAAGATTTATTAAATATCGATAGAGCAATTAGAAGTCGGTGTTTTGTATAAAGATTTCTTCATCTATATAAAGATTTATTAAATATCGAGAGCAATTAGAAGTCGGTGTTTTGTATAAAGATTGCTTTATCTATATAAAGATTTATTAAATATCGATAGATTAATGAGAAGTCGGTGTTTTGTATAAAGATTGCTTTATCTATATAAAAATTTATTAAATATCGATAGAGCAATTAGAAGTCCATGTTTTGTATAAAGATTGCTTTATCTATATAAAGACTTATTAAATATCGATAGAGCAATTAGAAGTCGGTGTTTTGTATAAAGATTGCTTTATCTATATAAAGATTTATTAAATATCGATAGAGCAATGAGAAGTCGGCGTTTTGTATAAAGATTTCTTCATCTATATAAAGATTTATTAAATATCGATAGAGCAATTAGAAGTCGGTGTTTTGTATAAAGATTTCTTCATCTATATAAAGATTTATTAAATATCGATAGAGCAATGAGAAGTCGGTGTTTTGTATAAAGATTGCTTTATCTATATAAAGACTTATTAAATATCGATAGAGCAATGAGAAGTCGGTGTTTTGTATAAAGATTGCTTTATCTATATAAAGATCTATTAAATATCGATAGAGCAATTAGAAGTCGGTGTTTTGTATAAAGATTGCTTTATCTATATAAAGATTTATTAAATATCGATAGATTAATGAGAAGTCGGTGTTTTGTATAAAGATTGCTTTATCTATATAAAAATTTATTAAATATCGATAGAGCAATTAGAAGTCGGTGTTTCGTATAAAGATTGCTTTATCTATATAAAGACTTATTAAATATCGATAGAGCAATGAGAAGTCGGTGTTTTGTATAAAGATTGCTTTATCTATATAAAGATCTATTAAATATCGATAGATTAATGAGAAGTCGGTTTTTTGTATAAAGATTGCTTTATCTATATAAAGATTTATTAAATATCGATAGAGCAATTAGAAGTCGGTGTTTTGTATAAAGATTGCTTTATCTATATAAAGATCTATTAAATATCGATAGAGCAATTAGAAGTCGTTGTTTTGTATAAAGATTGCTTTATCTATATAATGACTTATCAAATATCGATAGAGAAATAAGAAGTCGGTGTTTTGTATAAAGATTGCTTTATCTATATAAAGATCTATTAAATATCGATAGATTAATGAGAAGTCTGTGTTTTGTATAAAGATTGCTTTATCTATATAAAGACTTATTAAATATCGATAGAGCAATGAGAAGTCGGTGTTTTGTATAAAGATTGCTTTATGTATATAATGATTTATTAAATATCGATAGGGCAATGAGAAGTCGGTGTTTTGTATAAAGATTGCTTTATGTATATAAAGACTTATTAAATATCGATAGAGCAATGAGAAGTCTGTGTTTTGTATAAAGATTGCTTAATCTATATAAAGACTTATTAAATATCGATAGAGCAATTAGAAGTCGGTGTTTTGTATAAAGATTGCTTTATCTATATAAAGATTTATTAAATATTGATAGAGCAATGAGAAGTCGGTGTTTTGTATAAAGATTGCTTAATCTATATAAAGACTTATCAAATATCGATAGAGCAATTAGAAGTCGGTGTTTTGTATAAAGATTGCTTTATCTATATAAAGATTTATTAAATATCGATAGACAATGAGAAGTCGGTGTTTTGTATAAAGATTGCTTAATCTATATAAAGACTTATCAAATATCGATAGAGCAATTAGAAGTCGGTGTTTTGTATAAAGATTGCTTTATCTATATAAAGATTTATTAAATATCGATAGACAATGAGAAGTCGGTGTTTTGTATAAAGATTGCTTAATCTATATAAAGACTTATCAAATATCGATAGAGCAATTAGAAGTCGGTGTTTTGTATAAAGATTGCTTTATCTATATAAAGATTTATTAAATATCGATAGACAATGAGAAGTCGGTGTTTTGTATAAAGATTGCTTAATCTATATAAAGACTTATCAAATATCGATAGAGCAATGAGAAGTCGGTGTTTTGTATAAAGATTGCTTTATCTATATAAAGACTTATTAAATATCGATAGAGCAATGAGAAGTCGGTGTTTTGTATAAAGATTGCTTTATCTATATAAAGACTTATTGAATATCGATAGAGCAATGAGAAATCGGTGTTTTTTTATAAAGATTGCTTTATCTATATAATGATTTATTAAATATCGATAGAGCAATTAGAAGTCGGTGTTTTGTATAAAGATTTCTTTATCTATATAAAGATTTATTAAATATCGATAGAGCAATTAGAAGTCGGTGTTTCGTATAAAGATTGCTTTATCTATATAAAGACTTATTGAATATCGATAGAGCAATGAGAAGTCGGTGTTTTGTATAAAGATTGCTTTATCTATATAAAGATCTATTAAATATCGATAGATTAATGAGAAGTCGGTGTTTTGTATAAAGATTGCTTTATCTATATAAAGATCTATTAAATATCGATAGAGCAATTAGAAGTCGGTGTTTTGTATAAAGATTGCTTTATCTATATAATGACTTATCAAATATCGATAGAGAAATAAGAAGTCGGTGTTTTGTATAAAGATTGCTTTATCTATATAAAGATCTATTAAATATCGATAGATTAATGAGAAGTCTGTGTTTTGTATAAAGATTGCTTTATCTATATAAAGACTTATTAAATATCGATAGAGCAATGAGAAGTCGGTGTTTTGTATAAAGATTGCTTTATGTATATAATGATTTATTAAATATCGATAGGGCAATGAGAAGTCGGTGTTCTGTATAAAGATTGCTTAATCTATATAAAGACTTATTAAATATCGATAGAGCAATTAGAAGTCGGTGTTTTGTATAAAGATTGCTTTATCTATATAAGGATTTATTAAATATCGATAGAGCAATTAGATGTCGGTGTTTTGTATAAAGATTGCTTTATCTATATAAAGATTTATTAAATATTGATAGAGCAATGAGAAGTCGGTGTTTTGTATAAAGATTGCTTAATCTATATAAAGACATCAAATACCGATAGAGCAATTAGAAGTCGGTGTTTTGTATAAAGATTGCTTTATCTATATAAAGATTTATTAAATATTGATAGAGCAATTAGAAGTCGGTGTTTTGTATAAAGATTGCTTTATCTATATAAAGATTTATTAAATATCGATAGAGCAATAAGAAGTCGGTGTTTTGTATAAAGATTGCTTTATCTATATAAAGATTTATTAAATATCGATAGAGCAATGAGAAGTCGGTGTTTTGTATAAAGATTGCTATATCTATATAAAGACTTATTAAATATCGATAGTGCTATTAGAAGTCGGTGTTTTGTATAAAGATTGCTTTATCTATATGAAGACTTATTGAATATGGATAGAGCAATGAGAAGTCGGTGTTTTGTATAAAGATTGCTTTATCTATATAAAGATTTATTAAATATCGATAGAGCAATTAGAAGTCGGTGTTTTGTATGAAGATTGCTTTATCTATATAAAGATTTATTAAATATCGATAGACAATGAGAAGTCGGTGTTTTGTATAAAGATTGCTTTATCTATATAAAGATTTATTAAATATCGATAGAGCAATGAGAAGTCGGTGTTTTGTATAAAGATTGCTTTATCTATATAAAGATTTATTAAATATCGATAGAGCAATTAGAAGTCGGTGTTTTGTATAAAGATTTCTTCATCTATATAAAGATTTATTAAATATCGAGAGCAATTAGAAGTCGGTGTTTTGTATAAAGATTGCTTTATCTATATAAAGATTTATTAAATATCGATAGATTAATGAGAAGTCGGTGTTTTGTATAAAGATTGCTTTATCTATATAAAAATTTATTAAATATCGATAGAGCAATTAGAAGTCCATGTTTTGTATAAAGATTGCTTTATCTATATAAAGACTTATTAAATATCGATAGAGCAATTAGAAGTCGGTGTTTTGTATAAAGATTGCTTTATCTATATAAAGATTTATTAAATATCGATAGAGCAATGAGAAGTCGGTGTTTTGTATAAAGATTTCTTCATCTATATAAAGATTTATTAAATATCGATAGAGCAATTAGAAGTCGGTGTTTTGTATAAAGATTTCTTCATCTATATAAAGATTTATTAAATATCGATAGAGCAATGAGAAGTCGGTGTTTTGTATAAAGATTGCTTTATCTATATAAAGACTTATTAAATATCGATAGAGCAATGAGAAGTCGGTGTTTTGTATAAAGATTGCTTTATCTATATAAAGATCTATTAAATATCGATAGAGCAATTAGAAGTCGGTGTTTTGTATAAAGATTGCTTTATCTATATAAAGATTTATTAAATATCGATAGATTAATGAGAAGTCGGTGTTTTGTATAAAGATTGCTTTATCTATATAAAAATTTATTAAATATCGATAGAGCAATTAGAAGTCGGTGTTTCGTATAAAGATTGCTTTATCTATATAAAGACTTATTAAATATCGATAGAGCAATGAGAAGTCGGTGTTTTGTATAAAGATTGCTTTATCTATATAAAGATCTATTAAATATCGATAGATTAATGAGAAGTCGGTTTTTTGTATAAAGATTGCTTTATCTATATAAAGATTTATTAAATATCGATAGAGCAATTAGAAGTCGGTGTTTTGTATAAAGATTGCTTTATCTATATAAAGATCTATTAAATATCGATAGAGCAATTAGAAGTCGGTGTTTTGTATAAAGATTGCTTTATCTATATAATGACTTATCAAATATCGATAGAGAAATAAGAAGTCGGTGTTTTGTATAAAGATTGCTTTATCTATATAAAGATCTATTAAATATCGATAGATTAATGAGAAGTCTGTGTTTTGTATAAAGATTGCTTTATCTATATAAAGACTTATTAAATATCGATAGAGCAATGAGAAGTCGGTGTTTTGTATAAAGATTGCTTTATGTATATAATGATTTATTAAATATCGATAGGGCAATGAGAAGTTGGTGTTTTGTATAAAGATTGCTTTATGTATATAAAGACTTATTAAATATCGATAGAGCAATGAGAAGTCTGTGTTTTGTATAAAGATTGCTTAATCTATATAAAGACTTATTAAATATCGATAGAGCAATTAGAAGTCGGTGTTTTGTATAAAGATTGCTTTATCTATATAAGGATTTATTAAATATCGATAGAGCAATTAGATGTCGGTGTTTTGTATAAAGATTGCTTTATCTATATAAAGATTTATTAAATATCGATAGACAATGAGAAGTCGGTGTTTTGTATAAAGATTGCTTAATCTATATAAAGACTTATCAAATATCGATAGAGCAATTAGAAGTCGGTGTTTTGTATAAAGATTGCTTTATCTATATAAAGACTTATCAAATATCGATAGAGCAATGAGAAGTCGGTGTTTTGTATAAAGATTGCTTTATCTATATAAAGACTTATTAAATATCGATAGAGCAATGAGAAGTCGGTGTTTTGTATAAAGATTGCTTTATCTATATAAAGACTTATTGAATATCGATAGACAATGAGAAGTCGGTGTTTTGTATAAAGATTGCTTTATCTATATAAAGATTCATTAAATATCGATAGAGCAATTAGAAGTCGGTGTTTTGTATAAAGATTGCTTTATCTATATAAAGATTTATTAAATATCGATAGAGCAATGAGAAGTCGGTGTTTTGTATAAAGATTGCTTTATCTATATAAAGATTTATTAAATATCGATAGAGCAATTAGAAGTCGGTGTTTTGTATAAAGATTGCATTATCTATATAAAGATTTATTAAATATCGATAGAGCAATTAGAAGTCGGTGTTTTGTATAAGATTGCTTTATCTATATAAAGACTTATTAAATATGGATAGAGCAATTAGAAGTCGGTGTTTTGTATAAAGATTGCTTTATCGATATAAAGATTTATTAAATATCGATAGAGCAATGAGAAGTCGGTGTTTTGTAAAGATTGCTTTATCTATATAAAGTTTTATTTAATATCGATAGAGCAATGAGAAATCGGTGTTTTTTTATAAAGATTGCTTTATCTATATAATGATTTATTAAATATCGATAGAGCAATTAGAAGTCGGTGTTTTGTATAAAGATTTCTTTATCTATATAAAGATTTATTAAATATCGATAGAGCAATTAGAAGTCGGTGTTTCGTATAAAGATTGCTTTATCTATATAAAGACTTATTGAATATCGATAGAGCAATGAGAAGTCGGTGTTTTGTATAAAGATTGCTTTATCTATATAAAGATCTATTAAATATCGATAGATTAATGAGAAGTCGGTGTTTTGTATAAAGATTGCTTTATCTATATAAAGATCTATTAAATATCGATAGAGCAATTAGAAGTCGGTGTTTTGTATAAAGATTGCTTTATCTATATAATGACTTATCAAATATCGATAGAGAAATAAGAAGTCGGTGTTTTGTATAAAGATTGCTTTATCTATATAAAGATCTATTAAATATCGATAGATTAATGAGAAGTCTGTGTTTTGTATAAAGATTGCTTTATCTATATAAAGACTTATTAAATATCGATAGAGCAATGAGAAGTCGGTGTTTTGTATAAAGATTGCTTTATCTATATAAGGATTTATTAAATATCGATAGAGCAATTAGATGTCGGTGTTTTGTATAAAGATTGCTTTATCTATATAAAGATTTATTAAATATTGATAGAGCAATTAGAAGTCGGTGTTTTGTATAAAGATTGCTTTATCTATATAAAGACTTATCAAATATCGATAGAGCAATGAGAAGTCGGTGTTTTGTATAAAGATTGCTTTATCTATATAAAAACTTATTAAATATCGATAGAGCAATGAGAAGTCGGTGTTTTGTATAAAGATTGCTTTATCTATATAAAGACTTATTGAATATCGATAGACAATGAGAAGTCGGTGTTTTGTATAAAGATTGCTTTATCTATATAAAGATTTATTAAAATATCGATAGAGCAATTAGAAGTCGGTGTTTTGTATAAAGATTGCTTTATCTATATAAAGATTTATTAAATATCGATAGAGCAATGAGAAGTCGGTGTTTTGTATAAAGATTGCTTTATCTATATAAAGATTTATTAAATATCGATAGAGCAATTAGAAGTCGGTGTTTTGTATAAAGATTGCATTATCTATATAAAGATTTATTAAATATCGATAGAGCAATTAGAAGTCGGTGTTTTGTATAAAGATTGCTTTATCTATATAAAGACTTATTAAATATGGATAGAGCAATTAGAAGTCGGTGTTTTGTATAAAGATTGCTTTATCGATATAAAGATTTATTAAATATCGATAGAGCAATGAGAAGTCGGTGTTTTGTAAAGATTGCTTTATCTATATAAAGTTTTATTTAATATCGATAGAGCAATGAGAAATCGGTGTTTTTTTATAAAGATTGCTCTATCTATATAATGATTTATTAAATATCGATAGAGCAATTAGAAGTCGGTGTTTTGTATAAAGATTTCTTTATCTATATAAAGATTTATTAAATATCGATAGAGCAATTAGAAGTCGGTGTTTCGTATAAAGATTGCTTTATCTATATAAAGACTTATTGAATATCGATAGAGCAATGAGAAGTCGGTGTTTTGTATAAAGATTGCTTTATCTATATAAAGATCTATTAAATATCGATAGATTAATGAGAAGTCGGTGTTTCGTATAAAGATTGCTTTATCTATATAAAGACTTATTAAATATCGATAGTGCAATTAGAAGTCGGTGTTTTGTATAAAGATTGCATTATCTATATAAAGATTTATTAAATATCGATAGAGCAATGAGAAGTCGGTGTTTTGTATAAAGATTGCTTTATCTATATAAAGATTTATTAAATATCGATAGAGCAATGAGAAGTCGGTGTTTTGTATAAAGATTGCTTTATCTATATAAAGATTTATTAAATATCGATAGACAATGAGAAGTCGGTGTTTTGTATAAAGATTGCTTTATCTATATAAAGATTTATTAAATATCGATAGAGCAATTAGAAGTCGGTGTTTTGTATAAAGATTGCTTTATCTATATAAAGATCTATTAAATATCGATAGAGCAATTAGAAGTCGGTGTTTTGTATAAAGATTGCTTTATCTATATAAAGATTTATTAAATATCGATAGAGCAATTAGAAGTCGGTGTTTTGTATAAAGATTGCTTTATCTATATAAAGATTTATTTAATATCGATAGAGCAATGAGAAATCGGTGTTTTGTATAAAGATTGCTTAATCTATATAAAGACTTATTAAATATCGATAGAGCAATGAGAAATCGGTGTTTTGTATAAAGATTGCTTTATCTATATAAAGATTTATTAAATATCGATAGAGCAATTAGAAGTCGGTGTTTTGTATAAAGATTGCTTTATCTATATAAAGACTTATTAAATATCGATAGAGCAATTAGAAGTCGGTGTTTTGTATAAAGATTGCTTTATCTATATAAAGATT
Organism: Sepioteuthis lessoniana; assembly: GCA_963585895.1. NCBI lineage: Eukaryota > Metazoa > Mollusca > Cephalopoda > Myopsida > Loliginidae > Sepioteuthis > Sepioteuthis lessoniana. The sequence goes on from OY757942.1 coordinate 24,786,095, forward strand.
TATTAAATATCGATAGAGCAATTAGAAGTCGGTGTTTTGTGTAAAGATTGCTTTATCTATATAAAGATCTATTAAATATCGATAGAGCAATTAGAAGTCGGTGTTTTGTATAAAGATTGCTTTATCTATATAAAGACTTATCAAATATCGAGAGAGCAATAAGAAGTCGGTGTTTTGTATAAAGATTTCTTCATCTATATAAAGATTTATTAAATATCGAGAGCAATTAGAAGTCGGTGTTTTGTATAAAGATTGCTTTATCTATATAAAGATCTATTAAATATCGATAGAGCAATTAGAAGTCGGTGTTTTGTATAAAGATTGCTTTATCTATATAAAGATTTATTAAATATCGATAGAGCAATTAGAAGTCGGTGTTTTGTATAAAGATTGCTTTATCTATATAAAGATTTATTAAATATCGATAGAGCAATTAGAAGTCGGTGTTTTGTATAAAGATTGCTTTATCTATATAAAGATCTATTAAATATCGATAGAGCACTTAGAAGTCGGTGTTTTGTATTAAGTTTGCTTTATCTATATAAAAACTTATCAAATATCGATAGAGCAATAAGAAGTCGGTGTTTTGTATAAAGATTGCTTTATCTATATAAAGATCTATTAAATATCGATAGATTAATGAGAAGTCGGTGTTTTGTATAAAGATTGCTTTATCTATATAAAGACTTATTAAATATCGATAGAGCAATGAGAAGTCGGTGTTTTGTATAAAGATTGCTTTATCTATATAAAGATTTATTTAATATCGATAGAGCAATGAGAAATCGGTGTTTTGTATAAAGATTGCTTAATCTATATAAAGACTTATTAAATATCGATAGAGCAATTAGAAGTCGCTGTTTTGTATAAAGATTGCTTTATCTATATAAAGATTTATTAAATATCGATAGAGCAATTAGAAGTCGGTGTTTTGTATAAAGATTGCTTTATCTATATAAAGATCTATTAAATATCGATAGAGCAATTAGAAGTCGGTGTTTTGTATAAAGATTGCTTTATCTATATAAAGATTTATTAAATATCGATAGAGCAATGAGAAGTCGGTGTTTTGTATAAAGATTGTTTTATCTATATAAAGACTTATTGAATATCGATAGAGCAATTAGAAGTCGGTGTTTTGTATAAAGATTGCTTTATCTTTATAAAGATCTATTAAATATCGATAGAGCAATGAGAAGTCGGTGTTTTGTATAAAGATTGCTTTAACTATATAAAGATTTATTAAATATCGATAGAGCAATGAGAAGTCGGTGTTTTGTATAAAGATTGCTTTATCTATATAAAGATTTATTAAATATCGATAGAGCAATTAGAAGTCGGTGTTTTGTATAAAGATTGCTTTATCTATATAAAGATTTATTTAATATCGATAGAGCAATGAGAAATCGGTGTTTTGTATAAAGATAGCTTAATCTATATAAAGATTTATTAAATATCCATAGAGCAATTAGAAGTCGGTGTTTTGTATAAAGATTGCTTTATCTATATAAAGATTTATTAAATATCGATAGAGCAATTAGAAGTCGGTGTTTTGTATAAAGATTGCTTTATCTATATAAAGACTTATCAAATATCGAGAGAGCAATAAGAAGTCGGTGTTTTGTATAAAGATTTCTTCATCTATATAAAGATTTATTAAATATCGAGAGCAATTAGAAGTCGGTGTTTTGTATAAAGATTGCTTTATCTATATAAAGATCTATTAAATATCGATAGAGCAATTAGAAATCGGTGTTTTGTATAAAGATTGCTTTATCTATATAAAGATTTATTAAATATCGATAGAGCAATTAGAAGTCGGTGTTTTGTATAAAGATTGCTTTATCTATATAAAGATTTATTAAATATCGATAGAGCAATTAGAAGTCGGTGTTTTGTATAAAGATTGCTTTATCTATATAAAGATCTATTAAATATCGATAGAGCACTTAGAAGTCGGTGTTTTGTATTAGGTTTGCTTTATCTATATAAAGACTTATCAAATATCGATAGAGCAATAAGAAGTCGGTGTTTTGTATAAAGATTGCTTTATCTATATAAAGATCTATTAAATATCGATAGATTAATGAGAAGTCGGTGTTTTGTATAAAGATTGCTTTATCTATATAAAGACTTATTAAATATCGATAGACAATGAGAAGTCGGTGTTTTGTATAAAGATTGCTTTATCTATATAAAGATTTATTAAATATCGATAGATTAATGAGAAGTCGGTGTTTCGTATAAAGATTGCTTTATCTATATAAAGATTTATTAAATATCGATAGAGCAATGAGAAGTCGGTGTTTTGTATAAAGATTGCTTTATCTATATAAAGATTTATTAAATATCGATAGAGCAATTAGAAGTCGGTGTTTTGTATAAAGATTGCTTTATCTATATAAAGATTTATTAAATATCGATAGAGCAATTAGAAGTCGGTGTTTTGTTGAAAGATTGCTTTATCTATATAAAGATTTATTTAATATCGATAGAGCAATGAGAAATCGGTGTTTTGTATAAAGATTGCTTAATCTATATAAAGACTTATTAAATATCGATAGAGCAATTAGAAGTCGGTGTTTTGTATAAAGATTGCTTTATCTATATAAAGATTTATTAAATATCGATAGAGCAATTAGAAGTCGGTGTTTTGTATAAAGATTGCTTTATCTATATAAAGATCTATTAAATATCGATAGAGCAATTAGAAGTCGGTGTTTTGTATAAAGATTGCTTTATCTATATAAAGACTTATCAAATATCGATAGAGCAATAAGAAGTCGGTGTTTTGTATAAAGATTTCTTCATCTATATAAAGATTTATTAAATATCGAGAGCAATTAGAAGTCGGTGTTTTGTATAAAGATTGCTTTATCTATATAAAGATCTATTAAATATCGATAGAGCAATTAGAAGTCGGTGTTTTGTATAAAGATTGCTTTATCTATATAAAGATTTATTAAATATCGATAGAGCAATTAGAAGTCGGTGTTTTGTATAAAGATTGCTTTATCTATATAAAGATTTATTAAATATCGATAGAGCAATGAGAAGTCGGTGTTTTGTATAAAGATTGTTTTATCTATATAAAGACTTATTAAATATCGATAGAGCAATGAGAAGTCGGTGTTTTGTATAAAGATTGCTTTATCTATATAAAGACTTATTAAATATCGATAGATTAATGAGAAGTCGGTGTTTTGTATAAAGATTGCTTTATCTATATAAAGACTTATTAAATATCGATAGATTAATGAGAAGTCGGTGTTTTGTATAAAGATTGCTTTATCTATATAAAGATTTATTAAATATCGATAGAGCAATGAGAAGTCGGTGTTTTGTATAAAGATTGCTTTATCTATATAAAGACTTATTAAATATCGATAGATTAATGAGAAGTCGGTGTTTTGTATAAAGATTGCTTTATCTATATAAAGACTTATTAAATATCGATAGAGCAATGAGAAGTCGGTGTTTTGTATAAAGATTGTTTTATCTATATAAAGACTTATTGAATATCGATAGACAATGAGAAGTCGGTGTTTTGTATAAAGATTGCTTTATCTATATAAAGATTTATTAAATATCGATAGATTAATGAGAAGTCGGTGTTTCGTATAAAGATTGCATTATCTATATAAAGATTTATTAAATATCGATAGAGCAATGAGAAGTCGGTGTTTTGTATAAAGATTGCTTAATCTATATAAAGACTTATTAAATATCGATAGAGCAATTAGAAGTCGGTGTTTTGTATAAAGATTGCTTTATCTATATAAAGACTTATCAAATATCGATAGAGCAATAAGAAGTCGGTGTTTTGTATAAAGATTTCTTCATCTATATAAAGATTTATTAAATATCGAGAGCAATTAGAAGTCGGTGTTTTGTATAAAGATTGCTTTATCTATATAAAGATCTATTAAATATCGATAGAGCAATTAGAAGTCGGTGTTTTGTATAAAGATTGCTTTATCTATATAAAGATCTATTAAATATCGATAGAGCAATTAGAAGTCGGTGTTTTGTATAAAGATTGCTTTATCTATATAAAGATTTATTAAATATCGATAGAGCAATTAGAAGTCGGTGTTTTGTATAAAGATTGCTTTATCTATATAAAGACTTATCAAATGTCGATAGAGCAATAAGAAGTCGGTGTTTTGTATAAAGATTTCTTCATCTATATAAAGATTTATTAAATATCGAGAGCAATTAGAAGTCGGTGTTTTGTATAAAGATTGCTTTATCTATATAAAGATCTATTAAATATCGATAGAGCAATTAGAAGTCGGTGTTTTGTATAAAGATTGCTTTATCTATATAAAGATCTATTAAATATCGATAGAGCAATTAGAAGTCGGTGTTTTGTATAAAGATTGCTTTATCTATATAAAGATTTATTAAATATCGATAGAGCAATTAGAAGTCGGTGTTTTGTATAAAGATTGCTTTATCTATATAAAGATCTATTAAATATCGATAGAGCAATTAGAAGTCGGTGTTTTGTATAAAGATTGCTTTATCTATATAAAGATCTATTAAATATCGATAGAGCAATTAGAAGTCGGTGTTTTGTATAAAGATTGCTTTATCTATATAAAGATTTATTAAATATCGATAGAGCAATTAGAAGTCGGTGTTTTGTATAAAGATTGCTTTATCTATATAAAGACTTATCAAATGTCGATAGAGCAATAAGAAGTCGGTGTTTTGTATAAAGATTTCTTCATCTATATAAAGATTTATTAAATATCGAGAGCAATTAGAAGTCGGTGTTTTGTATAAAGATTGCTTTATCTATATAAAGATCTATTAAATATCGATAGAGCAATTAGAAGTCGGTGTTTTGTATAAAGATTGCTTTATCTATATAAAGATTTATTAAATATCGATAGAGCAATTAGAAGTCGGTGTTTTGTATAAAGTTTGCTTTATCTATATAAAGACTTATCAAATATCGATAGAGCAATAAGAAGTCGGTGTTTTGTATAAAGATTGCTTTATCTATATAAAGATCTATTAAATATCGATAGATTAATGAGAAGTCGGTTTTTTGTATAAAGATTGCTTTATCTATATAAAGACTTATTAAATATCGATAGAGCAATGAGAAGTCGGTGTTTTGTATAAAGATTGCTTTATCTATATAAAGACTTATTGAATATCGATAGACAATGAGAAGTCGGTGTTTTGTATAAAGATTGCTTTATCTATATAAAGATTTATTAAATATCGATAGACCAATGAGAAGTCGGTGTTTTGTATAAAGATTGCTTTATCTATATAAAGATTTATTAAATATCGATAGAGCAATGAGAAGTCGGTGTTTTGTATAAAGATTGCTTTATCTATATAAAGATTTATTAAATATCGATAGAGCAATGAGAAGTCGGTGTTTTGTATAAAGATTGCTTTATCTCTATAAAGATTTATTAAATATCGATAGAGCAATTAGAAGTCGGTGTTTTGTATAAAGATTGCTTTATCTATATAAAGATTTATTAAATATCGATAGAGCAATTAGAAGTCGGTGTTTTGTATAAAGATTGCTTTATCTATATAAAGACTTATTAAATATGGATAGAGCAATTAGAAGTCTGTGTTTTGTATAAAGATTGCTTTATCGATATAAAGATTTATTAAATATCGATAGAGCAATGAGAAGTCGGTGTTTTGTATAGATTGCTCTATCTATATAAAGTTTTATTTAATATCGATAGAGTAATGAGAAATCGGTGTTTTTTATAAAGATTGCTTTATCTATATAATGATTTATTAAATATCGATAGAGCAATTAGAAGTCGGTGTTTTGTATAAAGATTTCTTTATCTATATAAAGATTTATTAAATATCGATAGAGCAATGAGAAGTTGGTGTTTTGTATAAAGATTGCTTTATCTATATAAAGATTTATTAAATATCGATAGATTAATGAGAAGTCGGTGTTTTGTATAAAGATTGCTTTATCTATATGAAGATTTATTAAATATCGATAGAGCAATTAGAAGTCGGTGTTTTGTATAAAGATTGCTTTATCTATATAAAGATCTATTAAATATCGATAGATTAATGAGAAGTCGGTGTTTCGCATAAAGATTGCTTTATCTATATAAAGATTTATTAAATATCGATAGAGCAATGAGAAGTCGGTGTTTTGTATAAAGATTGCTTTATCTATATAAAGATTTATTAAATATTGATAGAGCAATGAGAAGTCGGTGTTTTGTATAAAGATTGCTTAATGTATATAAAGACTTATTAAATATAAATAGAGCAATTAGAAGTCGGTGTTTTGTATAAAGATTGCTTTATCTATATAAAGATTTATTTAATATTGATAGAGCAATGAGAAATCGGTGTTTTGTATAAAGATTGCTTTATCTATATAAAGATTTATTAAATATCGATAGAGCAATGAGAAGTCGGTGTTTTGTATAAAGATTGCTTTATCTATATAAGGATTTATTAAATATCGATAGTGCAATTAGAAATCGGTGTTTTTTATAAAGATTGCTTTATCTATATAAAGATTTATTAAATATCGATAGAGCAATGAGAAGTCGGTGTTTTGTATGAAGATTGCTTAATCTATATAAAGACTTATTGAATATCGATAGAGCAATGAGAAGTCGGTGTTTGTATAAAGATTGCTTTATCTATATAAAGATTTATTAAATATCGATAGAGCAATGAGAAGTCGGTGTTTTGTATAAAGATTGCTTTATCTATAAAAAGATTTATTAAATATCGATAGAGCAATTAGAAGTTGGTGTTTTGTATAAAGATTGCTTTATCTATATAAAGATTTATTAAATATCGATAGAGCAATTAGAAGTCGGTGTTTTGTATAAAGATTGCTTTATCTATATAATGATTTATTAAATATCGATAGAGCAATGAGAAATCGGTGTTTTTTATAAAGATTGCTTTATCTATATAAAGATTTATTAAATATCGATAGAGCAATTAGAAATCGGTGTTTTTTATAAAGATTGCTTTATCTATATAATGATTTATTAAATATCGATAGAGCAATGAGAAATCGGTGTTTTTTATAAAGATTGCTTTATCTATATAAAGATTTATTAAATATCGATAGAGCAATGAGAAATCGGTGTTTTTTATAAAGATTGCTTTATCTATATAAAGATTTATTAAATATCGATAGAGCAATTAGAAGTCGGTGTTTTGTATAAAGATTGCTTTATCTATATAAGGATTTATTAAATATCGATAGAGCAATTAGATGTCGGTGTTTTGTATAAAGATTGCTTTATCTATATAAAGATTTATTAAATATTGATAGAGCAATGAGAAGTCGGTGTTTTGTATAAAGATCGCTTAATCTATATAAAGACTTATTAAATATCGATAGAGCAATTAGAAGTCGGTGTTTTGCATAAAGATTGCTTTATCTATATAAAGTCTCATTAAATATGGATAGAGCAATGAGAAGTCGGTGTTTTGTATAAAGATTGCTTTATCTATATAAAGATTTATTAAATATCGATAGAGCAATGAGAAGTCGGTGTTTTGTATAAAGATTGCTTTATCTATATAAATATTTATTAAATATCGATAGAGCAATGAGAAATCGGTGTTTTGTAAAAAGATTGCTTTATCTATATAAAGATTTATAAAATATCGATAGATCAATTAGATGTCGGTGTTTTGTATAAAGATTGCTTTATCTATATAAAGATTTATTAAATATCGATAGAGCAATGAGAAGTCGGTGTTTTTATAAAGATTGCTTTATCTATATAAAGATTTATTAAATATCGATAGAGCAATGAGAAATCGGTGTTTTGTAAAAAGATTGCTTTATCTATATAAAGATTTATAAAATATCGATAGATCAATTAGATGTCGGTGTTTTGTATAAAGATTGCTTTATCTATATAAAGATTTATTAAATATCGATAGAGCAATGAGAAGTCGGTGTTTTGTATAAAGATTGCTTTATCTATATAAAGATTTATTAAATATCGATAGAGCAATTAGAAGTCGGTGTTTCGTATAAAGATTGCTTTATTTATATAAAGATTTATTAAATATCGATAGATTAATGAGAAGTCGGTGTTTTGTATAAAGATTGCTTTATCTATATAAAGATTTATTAAATATCGATAGAGCAATTAGAAGTCGGTGTTTTGTATAAAGATTGATTTATCTATATAAAGATTTATTAAATATCGATAGAGCAATGAGAAGTCGGTGTTTTGTATAAAGATTGCTTTATCTATAAAAAGATTTATTAAATATCGATAGAGCAATGAGAAGTCGGTGTTTTGTATAAAGATTGCTTTATCTATATAAAGACTTATTAAATATCGATAGTGCAATTTGAAGTCGGTGTTTTGTATAAAGATTGCTTTATCTATATAAAGACTTATTGAATATCGATAGAGCAATGAGAAGTCGGTGTTTTGTATAAAGATTTCTTCATCTATATAAAGATTTATTAAATATCGAGAGCAATTAGAAGTCGGTGTTTTGTATAAAGATTGCTTTATCTATATAAAGATTTATTAAATATCGATAGAGCAATGAGAAGTCGGTGTTTTGTATAAAGATTGCTTTATCTATATAAAGATTTATTAAATATCGATAGAGCAATTAGAAGTCGGTGTTTTGTATAAAGATTGCTTTATCTATAAAAAGATTTATTAAATATCGATAGAGCAATTAGAAGTCGGTGTTTTGTATAAAGATTGCTTTATCTCTATAAGGATTTATTAAATATCGATAGAGCAATTAGAAGTCGGTGTTTTGTATAAAGATTGCTTTATCTATATAAAGATTTATTAAATATTGATAGAGCAATGAGAAGTCGGTGTTTTGTATAAAGATTGCTTAATCTATATAAAGACTTATTAAATATCGATAGACAATGAGAAGTCGGTGATTTGTATAAAGATTGCTTTATCTATATAAAGATTTATTAAATATCGATAGAGCAATTAGAAGTCGGTGTTTTGTATAAAGATTGCTTTATCTATATAAAGATTTATTAAATATCGATAGAGCAATAAGAAGTCGGTGTTTTGTATAAAGATTGCTTTATCTATATAAAGACTTATTAAATATTGATAGAGCAATAAGAAGTCGGTGTTTTGTATAAAGATTGCTTTATCTATATAAAGACTTATTAAATATCGATAGACAATGAGAAGTCGGTGTTTTGTATAAAGATTGCTTTATCTATATAAAGATTTATTTAATATCGATAGAGCAAAGAGAAGTCGGTGTTTTGTATAAAGATTGCTTTATCTATATAAAGATTTATTAAATATCGATAGAGCAATGAGAAATCGGTGTTTTGTATAAAGATTGCTATATCTATATAAAGACTTATTGAATATCGATAGACAATGAGAAGTCGGTGTTTTGTATAAAGATTGCTTTATCTATATAAAGATTTATTAAATATCGATAGAGCAATTAGAAGTCGGTGTTTTGTATAAAGATTGCTTTATCGATATAAAGATTTATTAAATATCGATAGAGCAATTAGAAGTCGGTGTTTTGTATAAAGATTGCTTTATCTATATAAAGATTTATTAAATATCGATAGAGCAATTAGAAGTCGGTGTTTTGTATAAAGATTGCTTTATCTATAAAAAGATTCATTAAATATCGATAGAGCAATGAGAAGTCGGTGTTTTGTATAAAGATTGCTTTATCTATATAAAGACTTATTAAATATCGATAGTGCAATTAGAAGTCGGTGTTTTGTATAAAGATTGCTTTATCTATATAAAGACTTATTGAATATCGATAGAGCAATGAGAAGTCGGTGTTTTGTATAAAGTTTTCTTCATCTATATAAAGATTTATTAAATATCGAGAGCAATTAGAAGTCGGTGTTTTGTATAAAGATTGCTTTATCTATATAAAGATTTATTAAATATCGATAGAGCAATGAGAAGTCAGTGTTTTGTATAAAGATTGCTTTATCTATATAAAGATCTATTAAATATCGATGGAGCAATTAGAAGTCGGTGTTTTGTATAAAGATTGCTTTATCTATATAAAGATTTATTAAATATCGATAGAGCAATTAGAAGTCGGTGTTTTGTATAAAGATTGCTTTATCTATATAAAGATTTATTAAATATCGATAGAGCAATTAGAAGTCGGTGTTTTGTATAAAGATTGCTTTATCTATATAAAGATTTATTAAATATCGATAGAGCAATTAGAAGTCGGTGTTTTGTATAAAGATTGCTTTATCTATATAAAGACTTATTAAATATCGATAGAGCAATGAGAAGTCGGTGTTTTGTATAAAGATTGCTTTAACTATATAAGGATTTATTAAATATCGATAGAGCAATTAGAAGTCGGTGTTTTGTATAAAGATTGCTTTATCTATATAAAGACTTATTAAATATCGATAGAGCAATTAGAAGTCGGTGTTTTGTATAAAGATTGCTTTATCTATATAAGGATTTATTAAATATCGATAGAGCAATTAGAAGTCGGTGTTTTGTATAAAGATTGCTTTATCTATATAAAGACTTATTAAATATCGATAGAGCAATTAGAAGTCGGTGTTTTGTATAAAGATTGCTATATCTATATAAAGACTTATTGAATATCGATAGACAATGAGAAGTCGGTGTTTTGTATAAAGATTGCTTTATCTATATAAAGATTTATTAAATATCGATAGAGCAATTAGAAGTCGGTGTTTTGTATAAAGATTGCTTTATCGATATAAAGATTTATTAAATATCGATAGAGCAATTAGAAGTCGGTGTTTTGTATAAAGATTGCTTTATCTATATAAAGATTTATTAAATATCGATAGAGCAATTAGAAGTCGGTGTTTTGTATAAAGATTGCTTTATCTATAAAAAGATTCATTAAATATCGATAGAGCAATGAGAAGTCGGTGTTTTGTATAAAGATTGCTTTATCTATATAAAGACTTATTAAATATCGATAGTGCAATTAGAAGTCGGTGTTTTGTATAAAGATTGCTTTATCTATATAAAGACTTATTGAATATCGATAGAGCAATGAGAAGTCGGTGTTTTGTATAAAGTTTTCTTCATCTATATAAAGATTTATTAAATATCGAGAGCAATTAGAAGTCGGTGTTTTGTATAAAGATTGCTTTATCTATATAAAGATTTATTAAATATCGATAGAGCAATGAGAAGTCAGTGTTTTGTATAAAGATTGCTTTATCTATATAAAGATCTATTAAATATCGATGGAGCAATTAGAAGTCGGTGTTTTGTATAAAGATTGCTTTATCTATATAAAGATTTATTAAATATCGATAGAGCAATTAGAAGTCGGTGTTTTGTATAAAGATTGCTTTATCTATATAAAGATTTATTAAATATCGATAGAGCAATTAGAAGTCGGTGTTTTGTATAAAGATTGCTTTATCTATATAAAGATTTATTAAATATCGATAGAGCAATTAGAAGTCGGTGTTTTGTATAAAGATTGCTTTATCTATATAAAGACTTATTAAATATCGATAGAGCAATGAGAAGTCGGTGTTTTGTATAAAGATTGCTTTAACTATATAAGGATTTATTAAATATCGATAGAGCAATTAGAAGTCGGTGTTTTGTATAAAGATTGCTTTATCTATATAAAGACTTATTAAATATCGATAGAGCAATTAGAAGTCGGTGTTTTGTATAAAGATTGCTTTATCTATATAAGGATTTATTAAATATCGATAGAGCAATTAGAAGTCGGTGTTTTGTATAAAGATTGCTTTATCTATATAAAGACTTATTAAATATCGATAGAGCAATTAGAAGTCGGTGTTTTGTATAAAGATTGCTTTATCTATATAAGGATTTATTAAATATCGATAGAGCAATTAGAAGTCGGTGTTTTGTATAAAGATTGCTTAATCTATATAAAGACTTATTAAATATCGATAGAGCAATTAGAAGTCGGTGTTTTTTTATAAAGATTGCTTTATCTCTATAAGGATTTATTAAATATCGATAGAGCAATTAGAAGTCGGTGTTTTGTATAAAGATTGCTTAATCTATATAAAGACTTATTAAATATCGATAGAGCAATTAGAAGTCGGTGTTTTTTTATAAAGATTGCTTTATCTCTATAAGGATTTATTAAATATCGATAGAGCAATTAGAAGTCGGTGTTTTGTATAAAGATTGCTTAATCTATATAAAGACTTATTAAATATCGATAGAGCAATTAGAAGTCGGTGTTTTTTTATAAAGATTGCTTTATCTCTATAAGGATTTATTAAATATCGATAGAGCAATGAGAAGTCGGTGTTTTGTATAAAGATTGCTTAATCTATATAAAGATTTATTAAATATCGATAGAGCAATTAGAAGTCGGTGTTTTGTATAAAGATTGCTTTATCTATATAAAGACTTATTAAATATGGATAGAGCAATGAGAAGTCGGTGTTTTGTATAAAGATTGCTTTATCTATATAAAGACTTATTAAATATGGATAGAGCAATGAGAAATCGGTGTTTTGTATAAAGATTGCTATATCTATATAAAGACTTATTGAATATCGATAGACAATGAGAAGTCGGTGTTTTGTATAAAGATTGCTTTATCTATATAAAGATTTATTAAATATCGATAGAGCAATTAGAAGTCGGTGTTTTGTATAAAGATTGCTTTATCGATATAAAGATTTATTAAATATCGATAGAGCAATTAGAAGTCGGTGTTTTGTATAAAGATTGCTTTATCTATATAAAGATTTATTAAATATCGATAGAGCAATTAGAAGTCGGTGTTTTGTATAAAGATTGCTTTATCTATAAAAAGATTCATTAAATATCGATAGAGCAATGAGAAGTCGGTGTTTTGTATAAAGATTGCTTTATCTATATAAAGACTTATTAAATATCGATAGTGCAATTAGAAGTCGGTGTTTTGTATAAAGATTGCTTTATCTATATAAAGACTTATTGAATATCGATAGAGCAATGAGAAGTCGGTGTTTTGTATAAAGTTTTCTTCATCTATATAAAGATTTATTAAATATCGAGAGCAATTAGAAGTCGGTGTTTTGTATAAAGATTGCTTTATCTATATAAAGATTTATTAAATATCGATAGAGCAATGAGAAGTCAGTGTTTTGTATAAAGATTGCTTTATCTATATAAAGATCTATTAAATATCGATGGAGCAATTAGAAGTCGGTGTTTTGTATAAAGATTGCTTTATCTATATAAAGATTTATTAAATATCGATAGAGCAATTAGAAGTCGGTGTTTTGTATAAAGATTGCTTTATCTATATAAAGACTTATTAAATATCGATAGAGCAATTAGAAGTCGGTGTTTTGTATAAAGATTGCTATATCTATATAAAGACTTATTGAATATCGATAGACAATGAGAAGTCGGTGTTTTGTATAAAGATTGCTTTATCTATATAAAGACTTATTAAATATCGATAGTGCAATTAGAAGTCGGTGTTTTGTATAAAGATTGCTTTATCTATATAAAGACTTATTGAATATCGATAGAGCAATGAGAAGTCGGTGTTTTGTATAAAGTTTTCTTCATCTATATAAAGATTTATTAAATATCGAGAGCAATTAGAAGTCGGTGTTTTGTATAAAGATTGCTTTATCTATATAAAGATTTATTAAATATCGATAGAGCAATGAGAAGTCAGTGTTTTGTATAAAGATTGCTTTATCTATATAAAGATCTATTAAATATCGATGGAGCAATTAGAAGTCGGTGTTTTGTATAAAGATTGCTTTATCTATATAAAGATTTATTAAATATCGATAGAGCAATTAGAAGTCGGTGTTTTGTATAAAGATTGCTTTATCTATATAAAGACTTATTAAATATCGATAGAGCAATTAGAAGTCGGTGTTTTGTATAAAGATTGCTATATCTATATAAAGACTTATTGAATATCGATAGACAATGAGAAGTCGGTGTTTTGTATAAAGATTGCTTTATCTATATAAAGATTTATTAAATATCGATAGAGCAATTAGAAGTCGGTGTTTTGTATAAAGATTGCTTTATCGATATAAAGATTTATTAAATATCGATAGAGCAATTAGAAGTCGGTGTTTTGTATAAAGATTGCTTTATCTATATAAAGATTTATTAAATATCGATAGAGCAATTAGAAGTCGGTGTTTTGTATAAAGATTGCTTTATCTATAAAAAGATTCATTAAATATCGATAGAGCAATGAGAAGTCGGTGTTTTGTATAAAGATTGCTTTATCTATATAAAGACTTATTAAATATCGATAGTGCAATTAGAAGTCGGTGTTTTGTATAAAGATTGCTTTATCTATATAAAGACTTATTGAATATCGATAGAGCAATGAGAAGTCGGTGTTTTGTATAAAGTTTTCTTCATCTATATAAAGATTTATTAAATATCGAGAGCAATTAGAAGTCGGTGTTTTGTATAAAGATTGCTTTATCTATATAAAGATTTATTAAATATCGATAGAGCAATGAGAAGTCAGTGTTTTGTATAAAGATTGCTTTATCTATATAAAGATCTATTAAATATCGATGGAGCAATTAGAAGTCGGTGTTTTGTATAAAGATTGCTTTATCTATATAAAGATTTATTAAATATCGATAGAGCAATTAGAAGTCGGTGTTTTGTATAAAGATTGCTTTATCTATATAAAGATTTATTAAATATCGATAGAGCAATTAGAAGTCGGTGTTTTGTATAAAGATTGCTTTATCTATATAAAGATTTATTAAATATCGATAGAGCAATTAGAAGTCGGTGTTTTGTATAAAGATTGCTTTATCTATATAAAGACTTATTAAATATCGATAGAGCAATGAGAAGTCGGTGTTTTGTATAAAGATTGCTTTAACTATATAAGGATTTATTAAATATCGATAGAGCAATTAGAAGTCGGTGTTTTGTATAAAGATTGCTTTATCTATATAAAGACTTATTAAATATCGATAGAGCAATTAGAAGTCGGTGTTTTGTATAAAGATTGCTTTATCTATATAAGGATTTATTAAATATCGATAGAGCAATTAGAAGTCGGTGTTTTGTATAAAGATTGCTTTATCTATATAAAGACTTATTAAATATCGATAGAGCAATTAGAAGTCGGTGTTTTGTATAAAGATTGCTTTATCTATATAAGGATTTATTAAATATCGATAGAGCAATTAGAAGTCGGTGTTTTGTATAAAGATTGCTTAATCTATATAAAGACTTATTAAATATCGATAGAGCAATTAGAAGTCGGTGTTTTTTTATAAAGATTGCTTTATCTCTATAAGGATTTATTAAATATCGATAGAGCAATTAGAAGTCGGTGTTTTGTATAAAGATTGCTTAATCTATATAAAGACTTATTAAATATCGATAGAGCAATTAGAAGTCGGTGTTTTTTTATAAAGATTGCTTTATCTCTATAAGGATTTATTAAATATCGATAGAGCAATTAGAAGTCGGTGTTTTGTATAAAGATTGCTTAATCTATATAAAGACTTATTAAATATCGATAGAGCAATTAGAAGTCGGTGTTTTTTTATAAAGATTGCTTTATCTCTATAAGGATTTATTAAATATCGATAGAATAATGAGAAGTCGGTGTTTTGTATAAAGATTGCTTAATCTATATAAAGATTTATTAAATATCGATAGAGCAATTAGAAGTCGGTGTTTTGTATAAAGATTGCTTTATCTATATAAAGACTTATTAAATATGGATAGAGCAATGAGAAGTCGGTGTTTTGTATAAAGATTGCTTTATCTATATAAAGACTTATTAAATATGGATAGAGCAATGAGAAATCGGTGTTTTGTATAAAGATTGCTATATCTATATAAAGACTTATTGAATATCGATAGACAATGAGAAGTCGGTGTTTTGTATAAAGATTGCTTTATCTATATAAAGATTTATTAAATATCGATAGAGCAATTAGAAGTCGGTGTTTTGTATAAAGATTGCTTTATCGATATAAAGATTTATTAAATATCGATAGAGCAATTAGAAGTCGGTGTTTTGTATAAAGATTGCTTTATCTATATAAAGATTTATTAAATATCGATAGAGCAATTAGAAGTCGGTGTTTTGTATAAAGATTGCTTTATCTATAAAAAGATTCATTAAATATCGATAGAGCAATGAGAAGTCGGTGTTTTGTATAAAGATTGCTTTATCTATATAAAGACTTATTAAATATCGATAGTGCAATTAGAAGTCGGTGTTTTGTATAAAGATTGCTTTATCTATATAAAGACTTATTGAATATCGATAGAGCAATGAGAAGTCGGTGTTTTGTATAAAGTTTTCTTCATCTATATAAAGATTTATTAAATATCGAGAGCAATTAGAAGTCGGTGTTTTGTATAAAGATTGCTTTATCTATATAAAGATTTATTAAATATCGATAGAGCAATGAGAAGTCAGTGTTTTGTATAAAGATTGCTTTATCTATATAAAGATCTATTAAATATCGATGGAGCAATTAGAAGTCGGTGTTTTGTATAAAGATTGCTTTATCTATATAAAGATTTATTAAATATCGATAGAGCAATTAGAAGTCGGTGTTTTGTATAAAGATTGCTTTATCTATATAAAGATTTATTAAATATCGATAGAGCAATTAGAAGTCGGTGTTTTGTATAAAGATTGCTTTATCTATATAAAGATTTATTAAATATCGATAGAGCAATTAGAAGTCGGTGTTTTGTATAAAGATTGCTTTATCTATATAAAGACTTATTAAATATCGATAGAGCAATGAGAAGTCGGTGTTTTGTATAAAGATTGCTTTAACTATATAAGGATTTATTAAATATCGATAGAGCAATTAGAAGTCGGTGTTTTGTATAAAGATTGCTTTATCTATATAAAGACTTATTAAATATCGATAGAGCAATTAGAAGTCGGTGTTTTGTATAAAGATTGCTTTATCTATATAAGGATTTATTAAATATCGATAGAGCAATTAGAAGTCGGTGTTTTGTATAAAGATTGCTTTATCTATATAAAGACTTATTAAATATCGATAGAGCAATTAGAAGTCGGTGTTTTGTATAAAGATTGCTTTATCTATATAAGGATTTATTAAATATCGATAGAGCAATTAGAAGTCGGTGTTTTGTATAAAGATTGCTTAATCTATATAAAGACTTATTAAATATCGATAGAGCAATTAGAAGTCGGTGTTTTTTTATAAAGATTGCTTTATCTCTATAAGGATTTATTAAATATCGATAGAGCAATTAGAAGTCGGTGTTTTGTATAAAGATTGCTTAATCTATATAAAGACTTATTAAATATCGATAGAGCAATTAGAAGTCGGTGTTTTTTTATAAAGATTGCTTTATCTCTATAAGGATTTATTAAATATCGATAGAGCAATTAGAAGTCGGTGTTTTGTATAAAGATTGCTTAATCTATATAAAGACTTATTAAATATCGATAGAGCAATTAGAAGTCGGTGTTTTTTTATAAAGATTGCTTTATCTCTATAAGGATTTATTAAATATCGATAGAGCAATGAGAAGTCGGTGTTTTGTATAAAGATTGCTTAATCTATATAAAGATTTATTAAATATCGGTAGAGCAATTAGAAGTCGGTGTTTTGTATAAAGATTGCTTTATCTATATAAAGATTTATTAAATATCGATAGAGCAATTAGAAGTCGGTGTTTTGTATAAAGATTGCTTTATCCATATAAAGATTTATTAAATATCGATAGAGCAATTAGAAGTCGGTGTTTTGTATAAAGATTGCTTTATCGATATAAAGATTTATTAAATATCGATAGAGCAATTAGAAGTCGGTGTTTTGTATAAAGATTTCTTTATCTATATAAAGATTTATTAAATATCGATAGAGCAATTAGAAGTCGGTGTTTTGTATAAAGATTGCTTTATCTATATAAAGATTTATTAAATATCGATAGATTAATGAGAAGTCGGTGTTTTGTATAAAGATTGCTTTATCTATATAAAGATTTATTAAATATCCATAGAGCACTTAGAAGTCGGTGTTTCCTATAAAGATTGCTTTATCTATATAAAGACTTATTAAATATCGATAGACAATGAGAATCGGTGTTTTGTATAAAGATTGCTTTATCTATATAAAGATTTATTAAATATCGATAGAGCAATGAGAAGTCGGTGTTTTGTATAAAGATTGCTTTATCTATATAAAGATTTATTAAATATCGATAGACAATGAGAAGTCGGTGTTTTGTATAAAGATATCTTTATCTATATAAAGATTTATTAAATATCGATAGAGCAATGAGAAGTCGGTGTTTTGTATAAAGATTGCTTTATCTATATAAAGACTTATTAAATATCGATAGACAATGAGAAGTCGGTGTTTTGTATAAAGATTTCTTTATCTATATAAAGATTTATTAAATATCGATAGAGCAATGAGAAGTTTGTGTTTTGTATAAAGATTGCTTTATCTATATTAAGACTTATTAAATATCGATAGAGCAACGAAAAGTCAGTGTTTTGTATAAAGATTGCTTTATCTATATAAAGATTTATTAAATATCGATAGAGCAATGAGATGTTGGTGTTTTGTATAAGGATTGCTTTATCTATATAAAGATTTATTAAATATCGATAGAGCAATTAGAAGTCGGTGTTTTGTATAAAGATTGCTTTATCTATATAAAGATTTATTAAATATCGATAGAGCAATAAGAAGTCGGTGTTTTGTATAAAGATTGCTTTATCTATATAAAGATTTATTAAATATCGATAGATTAATGAGAAGTCGGTGTTTTGTATAAAGATTGCTTTATCTATATAAAGATTTATTAAATATCGATAGACAATGAGAAGTCGGTGTTTTGTATAAAGATTGCTTTATCTATATAAAGATTTATTAAATATCGATGGAGCAATGAGAAGTCGGTGTTTTGTATAAAGATTTCTTCATCTATATAAAGATTTATTAAATATCGAGAGCAATTAGAAGTCGGTGTTTTGTATAAAGATTGCTTTATCTATATAAAGATTTATTAAATATCGATAGAGCAATGAGAAGTCGGTTTTTTGTATAAAGATTGCTTTATCTATATAAAGATTTATTAAATATCGATAGAGCAATGAGAAATCGGTGTTTTGTATAAAGATTGCTTTATCTATATAAAGACTTATTGAATATCGATAGACAATGAGAAGTCGGTGTTTTGTATAAAGATTGCTTTATCTATATAAAGATTTATTAAATATCGATAGAGTAATTAGAAGTCGGTGTTTTGTATAAAGATTTCTTCATCTATATAAAGATTTATTAAATATCAAGAGCAATTAGAAGTCGGTGTTTTGTATAAAGATTGCTTTATCTATATAAAGATTTATTAAATATCGATAGATTAATGAGAAGTCGGTGTTTTGTATAAAGATTGCTTTATCTATATAAAAATTTATTAAATATCGATAGAGCAATTAGAAGTCGGTGTTTCGTATAAAGATTGCTTTATCTATATAAAGACTTATTAAATATCGATAGAGCAATTAGAAGTCGGTGTTTTGTATAAAGATTACTTTAACTATATAAAGACTTATTGAATATCGATAGAGCAATGAGAAGTCGGTGTTTTGTATAAAGATTGCTTTATCTATATAAAGACTTATTAAATATCGATAGAGCAATGAGAAGTCGGTGTTTTGTATAAAGATTGCTTTATCTATATAAAGATCTATTAAATATCGATAGAGCAATTAGAAGTCGGTGTTTTGTATAAAGATTGCTTAATCTATATAAAGACTTATTAAATATCGATAGAGCAATTAGAAGTCGGTGTTTTTTATAAAGATTGCTTTATCTATATAAGGATTTATTAAATATCGATAGAGCAATGAGAAGTCGGTGTTTTGTATAAAGATTGCTTTATCTATATAAAGATTTATTAAATATTAATAGAGCAATTAGAAGTCGGTGTTTTGTATAAAGATTGCTTTATCTATATAAAGACTTATTAAATATGGATAGAGCAATGAGAAGTCGGTGTTTTGTATAAAGATTGCTTTATCTATATAAAGATTTATTAAATATCGATAGAGCAATGAGATGTTGGTGTTTTGTATAAGGATTGCTTTATCTATATAAAGATTTATTAAATATCGATAGAGCAATTAGAAGTCGGTGTTTTGTATAAAGATTGCTTTATCTATATAAAGATTTAATAAATATCGATAGAGCAATAAGAAGTCGGTGTTTTGTATAAAGATTGCTTTATCTATATAAAGATTTATTAAATATCGATAGAGCAATGAGAAGTCGGTGTTTTGTATAAAGATTGCTTTATCTATATAAAGACTTATTAAATATCGATAGTGCAATTAGAAGTCGGTGTTTTGTATAAAGATTGCTTTATCTATATAAAGACTTATTGAATATCGATAGAGCAATGAGAAGTCAGTGTTTTGTATAAAGATTGCTTTATCTATATAAAGATTTATTAAATATCGATAGAGCAATGAGAAGTCGGTGTTTTGTATGAAGATTGCTTTATCTATATAAAGATTTATTAAATATCGATAGAGCAATTAGAAGTCGGTGTTTTGTATAAAGATTGCTTTATCTATATAAAGATTTATTAAATATCGATAGATTAATGAGAAGTCGGTGTTTTGTATAAAGATTGCTTTATCTATATAAAGATTTATTAAATATCGATAGAGCAATTAGAAGTCGGTGTTTTGTATAAAGATTGCTTTATCTATATAAAGATTTATTAAATATCGATAGAGCAATGAGAAGTCGGTGTTTTGTATAAAGATTGCTTTATCTATAAAAAGATTTATTAAATATCGATAGAGCAATGAGAAGTCGGTGTTTTGTATAAAGATTGCTTTATCTATATAAAGACTTATTAAATATCGATAGTGCAATTAGAAGTCGGTGTTTTGTATAAAGATTGCTTTATCTATATAAAGACTTATTGAATATCGATAGAGCAATGAGAAGTCGGTGTTTTGTATAAAGATTTCTTCATCTATATAAAGATTTATTAAATATCGAGAGCAATTAGAAGTCGGTGTTTTGTATAAAGATTGCTTTATCTATATAAAGATTTATTAAATATCGATAGAGCAATGAGAAGTCGGTGTTTTGTATAAAGATTGCTTTATCTATATAAAGACTTATTAAATATCGATAGTGCAATTAGAAGTCGGTGTTTTGTATAAAGACTGCTTTATCTATATAAAGACTTATTGAATATCGATAGAGCAATGAGAAGTCAGTGTTTTGTATAAAGATTGCTTTATCTATATAAAGATTTATTAAATATCGATAGAGCAATGAGAAGTCGGTGTTTTGTATGAAGATTGCTTTATCTATATAAAGATTTATTAAATATCGATAGAGCAATTAGAAGTCGGTGTTTTGTATAAAGATTGCTTTATCTATATAAAGATTTATTAAATATCGATAGATTAATGAGAAGTCGGTGTTTTGTATAAAGATTGCTTTATCTATATAAAGATTTATTAAATATCGATAGAGCAATTAGAAGTCGGTGTTTTGTATAAAGATTGCTTTATCTATATAAAGATTTATTAAATATCGATAGAGCAATTAGAAGTCGGTGTTTTGTATAAAGATTGCTTTATCTATATAAAGATTTATTAAATATCGATAGAGCAATTAGAAGTCGGTGTTTTGTATAAAGATAGCTTTATCTATATAAAGATTTATTAAATATCGATAGAGCAATTAGAAGTCGGTGTTTCGTATAAAGATTGCTTTATCTATATAAAGATTTATTAAATATCGATAGAGCAATTAGAAATCGGTGTTTCGTATAAAGATTGCTTTATATATATAAAGATTTATTAAATATCGATAGAGCAATGAGAAGTCGGTGTTTTGTATAAAGATTGCTTTATCTATATAAAGACTTATTGAATATCGATAGACAATGAGAAGTCGGTGTTTTGTATAAAGATTGCTTTATCTATATAAAGATTTATTAAATATCGATAGAGCAATGAGAAGTCGGTGTTTTGTATAAAGATTGCTTTATCTATATAAAGATTTATTAAATATCGATAGAGCAATGAGAAGTCGGTGTTTTGTATAAAGATTGTTTTATCTATATAAAGATTTATTAAATATCGATAGAGCAATTAGAAGTCGGTGTTTTGTATAAAGATTGCTTTATCTATATAAAGACTTATTAAATATCGATAGAGCAATGAGAAATTGGTGTTTTGTATAAAGATTGCTTTATCTATATAAAGATTTATTAAAGATCGATAGAGCAATTAGAAATCGGTGTTTTGTATAAAGATTGCTTTATCTATATAAAGATTTATTAAAGATCGATAGAGCAATTAGAAATCGGTGTTTTGTATAAAGATTGCTTTATCTATATAAAGATTTATTAAATATCGATAGAGCAATTAGAAATCGGTGTTTTGTATAAAGATTGCTTTATCTATATAAAGATTTATTAAAGATCGATAGAGCAATGAGAAATCGGTGCTTTGTATAAAGATTGCTTTATCTATATAAAGATCTATTAAATATCGATAGATTAATGAGAAGTTGGTGTTTTGTATAAAGATTGCTTTATCTATATAAAGATTTACTAAATATCGATAGAGCAATTAGAAGTCGGTGTTTCGTATAAAGATTGCTTTATCTATATAAAGACTTATTAAATATCGATAGAGCAATGAGAAATTGGTGTTTTGTATAAAGATTGCTTTATCTATATAAAGATTTATTAAATGTCGATAGAGCAATGAGAAGTCGGTGTTTTGTATAAAGATTGCTTTATGTATATAATGATTTATTAAATATCGATAGAGCAATTAGAAGTCGGTGTTTCGTATAAAGATTGCTTTATCTATATAAAGATTTATTAAATATCGTTAGAGCAATTAGAAGTCGGTGTTTTGTATAAAGATTGCTTTATCTATATAAAGATTTATTAAATATCGATAGAGCAATTAGAAGTCGGTGTTTCGTATAAAGATTGCTTTATCTATATAAAGATTTATTAAATATCGTTAGAGCAATTAGAAGTCGGTGTTTCGTATAAAGATTGCTTTATCTATATAAAGATTTATTAAATATCGTTAGAGCAATTAGAAGTCGGTGTTTTGTATAAAGATTGCTTTATCTATATAAAGATTTATTAAATATCGATAGAGCAATTAGAAGTCGGTGTTTTGTATAAAGATTGCTTTGTCTATATAAAGATTTATTAAATATTGATAGATTAATGAGAAGTCGGTGTTTTGTATAAAGATTGCTTTATCTATATAAAGATCTATTAAATATCGATAGATTAATGAGAAGTTGGTGTTTTGTATAAAGATTGCTTAATCTATATAAAGACTTATTAAATATCGATAGAGCAATTAGAAGTCGGTGTTTTGTATAAAGATTGCTTTATCTATATAAGGATTTATTAAATATCGATAGAGCAATTAGAAGTCGGTGTTTTGTATAAAGATTGCTTTATCTATATAAAGATTTATTAAATATCGATTGAGCAATTAGAAGTCGGTGTTTTGGTAAAGATTGCTTTATCTATATAAAGATCTATTAAATATCGATAGAGCAATTAGAAGTCGGTGTTTTGTATAAAGATTGCTTTATCTATATAAAGATTTATTAAATATCGATAGAGCAATGAGAAGTCGGTGTTTTGTATAAAGATTGCTTTATCTATATAAAGACTTATTAAATATCGATAGTGCAATTAGAAGTCGGTGTTTTGTATAAAGATTACATTATCTATATAAAGACTTATTGAATATCGATAGAGCAATGAGAAGTCGGTGTTTTGTATAAAGATTGCTTTGTCTATATAAAGATTTATTAAATATCGATAGTGCAATTAGAAGTCGGTGTTTTGTATAAAGATTGCTTTATCTATATAAAGACTTATTGAATATCGATAGAGCAATGAGAAGTCGGTGTTTTGTATAAAGATTTCTTCATCTATATAAAGATTTATTAAATATCGAGAGCAATTAGAAGTCGGTGTTTTGTATAAAGATTGCTTTATCTATATAAAGATTTATTAAATATCGATAGAGCAATGAGAAGTCGGTGTTTTGTATAAAGATTGCTTTATCTATATAAAGATTTATTAAATATCGATAGAGCCATGAGAAGTCGGTGTTTTGTATAAAGATGGCTTTATCTATATAAAGATCTATTAAATATCGATGGAGCAATTAGAAGTCGGTGTTTTGTATAAAGATTGCTTTATCTATATAAAGATTTATTAAATATCGATAGATTAATGAGAAGTCGGTGTTTTGTATAAAGATTGCTTTATCTATATAAAGATTTATTAAATATCGACAGAGCAATTAGAAGTCGGTGTTTTGTATAAAGATTGCTTTACCTATATAAAGATTTATTAAATATCGATAGACAATGAGAAGTCGGTGTATTGTATAAAGATTGCTTTATCTATATAAAGATTTATTAAATATCGATAGAGCAATGAGAAGTCGGTGTTTTGTATAAAGATTGCTTAATCTATATAAAGACTTTTTAAATATCGATAGAGCAATTAGAAGTCGGTGTTTTGTATAAAGATTGCTTTATCTCTATAAAGACTTATTAAATATGGATAGAGCAATGAGAAGTCTGTGTTTTGTATAAAGATTGCTTTATCTATATAAAGATTTATTAAATATCGATGGAGCAATGAGAAGTCGGTGTTTTGTATAAAGATTGCTTTATCTATATAAAGACTTATTGAATATCGATAGACAATGAGAAGTCGGTGTTTTGTATAAAGATTGCTTTATCCATATAAAGATTTATTAAATATCGATAGAGCAATGAGAAGTCGGTGTTTTGTATAAAGATTGCTTTATCTATATAAAGATTTATTAAATATCGATAGAGCAATTAGAAGTCGGTGTTTTGTATAAAGATTGCTTTATCGATATAAAGATTTATTAAATATCGATAGAGCAATTAGAAGTCGGTGTTTTGTATAAAGATTGCTTTATCTATATAAAGACTTATTAAATATCGATCGAGCAATGAGAAGTCGGTGTTTTGTAAAGATTGCTTTATCTATATAAAGATTTATTAAATATCGATAGAGCAATTAGAAGTCGGTGTTTCGTATAAAGATTGCTTTATATATATAAAGATTTATTAAATATCGATAGAGCAATGAGAAGTCGGTGTTTTGTAAAGATTGCTTTATCTATATAAAGTTTTATTTAATATCGATAGAGCAATGAGAAGTCAGTGTTTTGTATAAAGATTGCTTTATCTATATAAAGATTTATTAAATATCGATAGAGCAATTAGAAGTCGGTGTTTTGTATAAAGATTGCTTTATCTATATAAAGATTTATTAAATATCGATAGAGCAATTAGAAGTCGGTGTTTCGTATAAAGATTGCTTTATCTATATAAAGATTTATTAAATATCGATAGAGCAATTAGAAGTCGGTGTTTCGTATAAAGATTGCTTTATATATATAAAGATTTATTAAATATCGATAGAGCAATGAGAAGTCGGTGTTTTGTATAAAGATTGCTTTATCTATATAAAGACTTATTGAATATCGATAGACAATGAGAAGTCGGTGTTTTGTATAAAGATTGCTTTATCTATATAAAGATTTATTAAATATCGATAGAGCAATGAGAAGTCGGTGTTTTGTATAAAGATTGCTTTATCTATATAAAGATTTATTAAATATCGATAGAGCAATGAGATGTCGGTGTTTTGTATAAAGATTGCTTTATCTATATAAAGATTTATTAAATATCGATAGAGCAATTAGAAGTCGGTGTTTTGTATGAAGATTGCTTTATCTATATAAAGATTTATTAAATATCGATAGAGCAATTAGAAGTCGGTGTTTTGTATAAAGATTTCTTTATCTATATAAAGATTTATTAAATATCGATAGAGCAATTAGAAGTCGGTGTTTCGTATAAAGATTTCTTTATCTATATAAAGATTTATTAAATATCGATAGAGCAATTAGAAATCGGTGTTTTGTATAAAGATTTCTTTATCTATATAAAGATTTATTAAATATCGATAGAGCAATTAGAAGTCGGTGTTTTGTATAAAGATTTCTTTATCTATATAAAGATTTATTAAATATCGATAGAGCAATTAGAAGTCGGTGTTTCGTATAAAGATTTCTTTATCTATATAAAGATTTATTAAATATCGATAGAGCAATTAGAAGTCGGTGTTTTGTATAAAGATTTCTTTATCTATATAAAGATTTATTAAATATCGATAGAGCAATTAGAAGTCGGTGTTTTGTATAAAGATTTCTTTATCTATATAAAGATTTATTAAATATCGATAGAGCAATTAGAAATCGGTGTTTTGTATAAAGATTGCTTTATCTATATAAAGATTTATTAAATATCGATAGAGCAATGAGAAATCGGTGTTTTGTATAAAGATTGCTTTATCTATATAAAGATCTATTAAATATCGATAGATTAATGAGAAGTTGGTGTTTTGTATAAAGATTGCTTTATCTATATAAAGATTTATTAAATATCGATAGAGCAATGAGAAATTGGTGTTTTGTATAAAGATTGCTTTATCTATATAAAGATTTATTAAATATCGATAGAGCAATGAGAAGTCGGTGTTTTGTATAAAGATTGCTTTATGTATATAATGATTTATTAAATATCGATAGAGCAATTAGAAGTCGGTGTTTTGTATGAAGATTGCTTTATCTATATAAAGATTTATTAAATATTGATAGAGCAATTAGAAGTCGGTGTTTTGTATAAAGATTTCTTTATCTATATAAAGATTTATTAAATATCGATAGAGCAATTAGAAGTCGGTGTTTTGTATAAAGATTGCTTTATCTATATAAAGATTTATTAAATATCGATAGAGCAATTAGAAGTCGGTGTTTTGTATAAAGATTGCTTTATCGATATAAAGATTTATTAAATATCGATAGAGCAATTAGAAGTCGGTGTTTTGTATAAAGATTGCTTTATCTATATAAAGACTTATTAAATATCGATCGAGCAATGAGAAGTCGGTGTTTTGTAAAGATTGCTTTATCTATATAAAGTTTTATTTAATATCGATAGAGCAATGAGAAGTCGGTGTTTTTTATAAAGATTGCTTTATCTATATAAAGATTTATTAAATATCGATAGAGCAATTAGAAGTCGGTGTTTTGTATAAAGATTGCTTTATCTATATAAAGATTTATTAAATATCGATCGAGCAATGAGAAGTCGGTGTTTTGTAAAGATTGCTTTATCTATATAAAGTTTTATTTAACATCGATAGAGCAATGAGAAGTCAGTGTTTTGTATAAAGATTGCTTTATCTATATAAAGATTTATTAAATATCGATAGAGCAATTAGAAGTCGGTGTTTTGTATAAAGATTGCTTTATCTATATAAAGATTTATTAAATATCGATAGAGCAATTAGAAGTCGGTGTTTCGTATAAAGATTGCTTTATCTATATAAAGATTTATTAAATATCGATAGAGCAATTAGAAGTCGGTGTTTCGTATAAAGATTGCTTTATATATATAAAGATTTATTAAATATCGATAGAGCAATGAGAAGTCGGTGTTTTGTATAAAGATTGCTTTATCTATATAAAGACTTATTGAATATCGATAGACAATGAGAAGTCGGTGTTTTGTATAAAGATTGCTTTATCTATATAAAGATTTATTAAATATCGATAGAGCAATGAGAAGTCGGTGTTTTGTATAAAGATTGCTTTATCTATAAAAAGATTTATTAAATATCGATAGAGCAATGAGAAGTCGGTGTTTTGTCTAAAGATTGCTTTATCTATATAAAGATTTATTAAATATCGATAGAGCAATGAGAAGTCGGTGTTTTGTATAAAGATTGCTTTATCTATATAAAGACTTATTGAATATCGATAGACAATGAGAATTCGGTGTTTTGTATAAAGATTGCTTTATCTATATAAAGATTTATTAAATATCGATAGAGCAATGAGAAGTCGGTGTTTTGTATAAAGATTGCTTTATCTATATAAAGATTTATTAAATATCGATAGAGCAATTAGAAGTCGGTGTTTTGTATAAAGATTGCTTTATCGATATAAAGATTTATTAAATATCGATAGAGCAATGAGAAATCGGTGTTTTGTATAAAGATTGCTTTATCTATATAAAGATCTATTAAATATCGATAGATTAATGAGAAGTTGGTGTTTTGTATAAGGATTGCTTTATCTATATAAAGATTTATTAAATATCGATAGAGCAATTAGAAGTCAGTGTTTCGTATAAAGATTGCTTTATCTATATAAAGACTTATTAAATATCGATAGAGCAATGAGAAATTGGTGTTTTGTATAAAGATTGCTTTATCTATATAAAGATTTATTAAATATCGATAGAGCAATTAGAAGTCGGTGTTTTGTATGAAGATTGCTTTATCTATATAAAGATTTATTAAATATTGATAGAGCAATTAGAAGTCGGTGTTTTGTATAAAGATTGCTTAATCTATATAAAGATTTATTAAATATCGATAGAGCCATGAGAAGTCGGTGTTTCGTATAAAGATTGCTTTATCTATATAATGATTTATTAAATATCGTTAGAGCAATTAGAAGTCGGTGTTTTGTATAAAGATTTCTTTATCTATATAAAGATTTATTAAATATCGATAGTGCAATTAGAAGTCGGTGTTTTGTATAAAGATTGCATTATGTATATAAAGACTTATTGAATATCGATAGAGCAATGAGAAGTCGGTGTTTTGTATAAAGATTGCTTTATCTATATAAAGATTTATTAAATATCGATAGTGCAATTAGAAGTCGGTGTTTTGTATAAAGATTGCATTATCTATATAAAGACTTATTGAATATCGATAGAGCAATGAGAAGTCGGTGTTTTGTATAAAGATTGCTTTATCTATATAAAGACTTATTGAATATCGATAGAGCAATGAGAAGTCAGTGTTTTGTATAAAGATTGCTTTATCTATATAAAGATTTATTAAATATCGATAGAGCAATGAGAAGTCGGTGTTTTGTATGAAGATTGCTTTATCTATATAAAGATTTATTAAATATCGATAGAGCAATTAGAAGTCGGTGTTTTGTATAAAGATTTCTTTATCTATATAAAGATTTATTAAATATCGATAGAGCAATTAGAAGTCGGTGTTTTGTATAAAGATTGCTTTATCTATATAAAGACTTATTAAATATGGATAGAGCAATGAGAAGTCGGTGTTTTGTATAAAGATTGCTTTATCTATATAAAGATTTATTAAATATCGATAGAGCAATGAGAAGTCGGTGTTTTGTATAAAGATTGCTTTATCTATATAAAGACTTATTGAATATCGATAGACAATGAGAAGTCGGTGTTTTGTATAAAGATTGCTTTATCTATATAAAGATTTCTTAAATATCGATAGAGCAATGAGAAGTCGGTGTTTTGTCTAAAGATTGCTTTATCTATATAAAGATTTATAAAATATCGATAGAGCAATGAGAAGTCAGTGTTTTGTATAAAGATTGCTTTATCTATATAAAGACTTATTGAATATCGATAGACAATGAGAAGTCGGTGTTTTGTATAAAGATTGCTTTATCTATATAAAGATTTATTAAATATCGATAGAGCAATGAGAAGTCGGTGTTTTGTATAAAGATTGCTTTATCTATATAAAGATTTATTAAATATCGATAGAGCAATGAGAAGTCGGTGTTTTGTATAAAGATTGCTCTATCTATATAAAGATTTATTAAATATCGATAGAGCAATTAGAAGTCGGTGTTTTGTATAAAGATTGCTTTATCGATATAAAGATTTATTAAATATCGATAGAGCAATGAGAAATCGGTGTTTTGTATAAAGATTGCTTTATCTATATAAAGATCTATTAAATATCGATAGATTAATGAGAAGTTGGTGTTTTGTATAAAGATTGCTTTATCTATATAAAGATTTATTAAATATCGATAGAGCAATTAGAAGTCGGTGTTTCGTATAAAGATTGCTTTATCTATATAAAGACTTATTAAATATCGATAGAGCAATGAGAAATTGGTGTTTTGTATAAAGATTGCTTTATCTATATAAAGATTTATTAAAGATCGATAGAGCAATGAGAAGTCGGTGTTTTGTATAAAGATTGCTTTATGTATATAATGATTTATTAAATATCGATAGAGCAATTAGAAGTCGGTGTTTTGTATGAAGATTGCTTTATCTATATAAAGATTTATTAAATATTGATAGAGCAATTAGAAGTCGGTGTTTTGTATAAAGATTGCTTTGTCTATATAAAGATTTATTAAATATCGATAGAGCCATGAGAAGTCGGTGTTTCGTATGAAGATTGCTTTATCTATATAAGGATTTATTAAATATCGATAGAGCAATTAGAAGTCGGTGTTTTGTATCAAGATTGCTTTATCTATATAAAGATTTATGAAATATCGAGAGCAATTAGAAATCGGTGTTTTGTATAAAGATTGCTTTGTCTATATAAAGATTTATTAAATATCGATAGAGCAATTAGAAGTCGGTGTTTCGTATAAAGATTGCTTTGTCTATATAAAGATTTATTAAATATTGATAGATTAATGAGAAGTCGGTGTTTTGTATAAAGATTGCTTTATCTATATAAAGATTTATTAAATATTGATAGAGTAATTAGAAGTCGGTGTTTCGTATAAAGATTGCTTTGTCTATATAAAGACTTATTAAATATCGATAGAGCAATGAGAAGTCGGTGTTTTGTATAAAGATTGCTTAATCTATATAAAGACTTATTAAATATCGATAGAGCAATTAGAAGTCGGTGTTTTGTATAAAGATTGCTTTATCTATATAAGGATTTATTAAATATCGATAGAGCAATTAGAAGTCGGTGTTTTGTATCAAGATTGCTTTATCTATATAAAGATTTATGAAATATCGAGAGCAATTAGAAATCGGTGTTTTGTATAAAGATTGCTTTATCTATATAAAGACTTATCAAATATCGATAGAGCAATGAGAAGTCGGTGTTTTGGATAAAGATTGCTTTATCTATATAAAGATCTATTAAATATCGATAGAGCAATTAGAAGTCGGTGTTTTGTATAAAGATTGCTTTATCTATATAAAGATTTATTAAATATCGATAGAGCAATTAGAAGTCGGTGTTTTGTATAAAGATTGCTTTATCTATATAAAGACTTATTAAATATGGATAGAGCAATGAGAAGTCGGTGTTTTGTATAAAGATTGCTTTATCTATATAAAGACTTATTGAATATCGATAGACAATGAGAAGTCGGTGTTTTGTATAAAGATTGCTTCATCTATATAAAGATTTATTAAATATCGATAGAGCAATGAGAAGTCGGTGTTTTGTATAAAGATTGCTTTATCTATATAAAGATTTATTAAATATCGATAGAGCAATGAGAAGTCGGTGTTTTGTATAAAGATTGCTTTATCTATATAAAGACTTATTGAATATCGATAGACAATGAGAAGTCGGTGTTTTGTATAAAGATTGCTTTATCTATATAAAGATTTATTGAATATCGATAGACAAAGAGAAGTCGGTGTTTTGGATAAAGATTGCTTTATCTATATAAGGATTTATTAAATATCGATAGAGCAATTAGAAGTCAGTGTTTTGTATAAAGATTGCTTTATCTATATAAAGATTTATTAAATATTGATAGATTAATGAGAAGTCGGTGTTTTGTATAAAGATTGCTTTATCTATATAAAGATTTATTAAATATCGATAGAGCAATTAGCAGTCGGTGTTTCGTATAAAGATTGCTTTATCTATATAAAGATTTATTAAATATCGATAGAGCAATTAGAAGTCGGTGTTTTGGTAAAGATTGCTTTATCTATATAAAGATCTATTAAATATCGATAGAGCAATTAGAAGTCGGTGTTTTGTATAAAGATTGCTTTATCTATATAAAGATTTATTAAATATCGATAGAGCAATGAGAAGTCGGTGTTTTGTATAAAGATTGCTTTATCTATATAAAGACTTATTAAATATCGATAGTGCAATTAGAAGTCGGTGTTTTGTATAAAGATTGCTTTATCTATATAAAGATTTATTAAATATCGATAGATTAATGAGAAGTCGGTGTTTTGTATAAAGATTGCTTTATCTATATAAAGTTTTATTTAATATCGATAGAGTAATTAGAAATCGGTGTTTTGTATAAAGATTGCTTTATGTATATAAAGATTTATTAAATATCGATAGAGCAATGAGAAGTCGGTGTTTTGTATAAAGATTGCTCTATCTATATAAAGATTTATTAAATATCGATAGAGCAATGAGAAGTCGGTGTTTTGTATAAAGATTGCTTTATCTATATAAAGATTTATTAAATATCGATAGAGTAATGAGAAGTCGGTGTTTTGTATAAAGATTGCTTTATCTATATAAAGATTTATTAAAAATCGATAGAGCAATTAGAAGTCGGTGTTTTGTATAAAGATTGCTTTATCTATATAAAGATTTATTAAATATTGATAGATTAATGAGAAGTCGGTGTTTTGTATAAAGATTGCTTTATCTATATAAAGATTTATTAAATATCGATAGAGCAATTAGAAGTCGGTGTTTCGTATAAAGATTGCTTTGTCTATATAAAGATTTATTAAATATTGATAGATTAATGAGAAGTCGGTGTTTTGTATAAAGATTGCTTTATCTATATCAAGATTTATTAAATATCGATAGAGCAATTAGAAGTCGGTGTTTCGTATAAAGATTGCTTTATCTATATAAAGATTTATTAAATATCGATAGAGCAATTAGAAGTCGGTGTTTTGTATAAAGATTGCTTTATCTATATAAAGATTTATTAAATATTGATAGATTAATGAGAAGTCGGTGTTTTGTATAAAGATTGCTTTATCTATATAAAGATTTATTAAATATCGATAGAGCAATTAGAAGTCGGTGTTTCGTATAAAGATTGCTTTGTCTATATAAAGACTTATTAAATATCGAAAGAGCAATGAGAAGTCGGTGTTTTGTATAAAGATTGCTTAATCTATATAAAGACTTATTAAATATCGATAGAGCAATTAGAAGTCGGTGTTTTGTATAAAGATTGCTTTATCTATATAAGGATTTATTAAATATCGATAGAGCAATTAGAAGTCAGTGTTTTGTATAAAGATTGCTTTATCTATATAAAGATTTATTAAATATTGATAGATTAATGAGAAGTCGGTGTTTTGTATAAAGATTGCTTTATCTATATAAAGATTTATTAAATATCGATAGAGCAATTAGCAGTCGGTGTTTCGTATAAAGATTGCTTTATCTATATAAAGATTTATTAAATATCGATAGAGCAATTAGAAGTCGGTGTTTTGGTAAAGATTGCTTTATCTATATAAAGATCTATTAAATATCGATAGAGCAATTAGAAGTCGGTGTTTTGTATAAAGATTGCTTTATCTATATAAAGATTTATTAAATATCGATAGAGCAATGAGAAGTCGGTGTTTTGTATAAAGATTGCTTTATCTATATAAAGACTTATTAAATATCGATAGTGCAATTAGAAGTCGGTGTTTTGTATAAAGATTGCATTATCTATATAAAGACTTATTGAATATCGATAGAGCAATGAGAAGTCGGTGTTTTGTCTAAAGATTGCTTTATCTATATAAAGATTTATTAAATATCGATAGTGCAATTAGAAGTCGGTGTTTTGTATAAAGATTGCTTTATCTATATAAAGATTTATTAAATATTGATAGATGAATGAGAAGTCGGTGTTTTGTATAAAGATTGCTTTATCTATATAAAGACTTATTAAATATCGAAAGAGCAATGAGAAGTCGGTGTTTTTTATAAAGATTGCTTTATCTATATAAAGACTTATTGAATATCGATAGAGCAATGAGAAGTCAGTGTTTTGTATAAAGATTGCTTTATCTATATAAAGATTTATTAAATATCGATAGAGCAATGAGAAGTCGGTTTTTTGTATGAAGATTGCTTTATCTATATAAAGATTTATTAAATATCGATAGAGCAATTAGAAGTCGGTGTTTTGTATAAAGATTGCTTTATCTATATAAAGATTTATTAAATATCGATAGTGCAATTAGAAGTCGGTGTTTTGTATAAAGATTGCTTTATCTATAAAAAGATTTATTAAATATCGATAGAGCAATGAGAAGTCGGTGTTTTGTATAAAGATTGCTTTATCTATATAAAGACTTATTAAATATCGATAGTGCAATTAGAAGTCGGTGTTTTGTATAAAGATTGCTTTATCTATATAAAGACTTATTGAATATCGATAGAGCAATGAGAAGTCGGTGTTTTGTATAAAGATTTCTTCATCTATATAAAGATTTATTAAATATCGAGAGCAATTAGAAGTCGGTGTTTTGTATAAAGATTGCTTTATCTATATAAAGATTTATTAAATATCGATAGAGCAATGAGAAGTCGGTGTTTTGTATAAAGATGGCTTTATCTATATAAAGATCTATTAAATATCGATGGAGCAATTAGAAGTCGGTGTTTTGTATAAAGATTGCTTTATGTATATAAAGATTTATTAAATATCGATAGATTAATGAGAAGTCGGTGTTTTGTATAATGATTGCTTTATCTATATAAAGATTTATTAAATATCGATAGAGCAATTAGAAGTCGGTGTTTTGTATAAAGATTGCTTTATCTATATAAAGATTTATTAAATATCGATAGACAATGAGAAGTCGGTGTTTTGTATAAAGATTGCTTTATCTATATAAAGATTTATTAAATATCGATAGAGCAATGAGAAGTCGGTGTTTTGTATAAAGATTGCTTAATCTATATAAAGACTTATTAAATATCGATAGAGCAATTAGAAGTCGGTGTTTTGTATAAAGATTGCTTTATCTATATAAAGATTTATTAAATATCGATAGAGCAATGAGAAGTCGGTGTTTTGTATAAAGATTGCTTTATCTATATAAAGACTTATTGAATATCGATAGACAATGAGAAGTCTGTGTTTTGTATAAAGATTGCTTTATCCATATAAAGATTTATTAAATATCGATAGAGCAATGAGAAGTCGGTGTTTTGTATAAAGATTGCTTTATCTATATAAAGATTTATTAAATATCGATAGAGCAATTAGAAGTCGGTGTTTTGTATGAAGATTGCTTTATCTATATAAAGATTTATTAAATATCGATAGAGCAATTAGAAGTCGGTGTTTTGTATGAAGATTTCTTTATCTATATAAAGATTTATTAAATATCGATAGAGCAATTTGAAGTCGGTGTTTCGTATAAAGATTTCTTTATCTATATAAAGATTTATTAAATATCGATAGAGCAATTAGAAATCGGTGTTTTGTATAAAGATTGCTTTATCTATATAAAGATTTATTAAATATCGATAGAGCAATGAGAAATCGGTGTTTTGTATAAAGATTGCTTTATCTATATAAAGATCTATTAAATATCGATAGATTAATGAGAAGTTGGTGTTTTGTATAAAGATTGCTTTATCTATATAAAGATTTATTTAATATCGATAGAGCAATTAGAAGTCGGTGTTTCGTATAAAGATTGCTTTATCTATATAAAGACTTATTAAATATCGATAGAGCAATGAGAAATTGGTGTTTTGTATAAAGATTGCTTTATCTATATAAAGATTTATTAAATTTCGATAGAGCAATGAGAAGTCGGTGTTTTGTATAAAGATTGCTTTATGTATATAATGATTTATTAAATATCGATAGAGCAATTAGAAATCGGTGTTTTGTATGAAGATGGCTTTATCTATATAAAGATTTATTAAATATTGATAGAGCAATTAGAAGTCGGTGTTTTGTATAAAGATTGCTTTGTCTATATAAAGATTTATTAAATATCGATAGAGCCATGAGAAGTCGGTGTTTCGTATGAAGATTGCTTTATCTATATAATGATTTATTAAATATCGTTAGAACAATTAGAATTCGGTGTTTTGTATAAAGATTTCTTTATCTATATAAAGATTTATTAAATATCGATAGAGCAATTAGAAGTCGGTGTTTCGTATAAAGATTGCTTTGTCTATATAAAGATTTATTAAATATTGATAGATTAATGAGAAGTCGGTGTTTTGTATAAAGATTGCTTTATCTATATAAAGATTTATTAAATATTGATAGAGCAATTAGAAGTCGGTGTTTCGTATAAAGATTGCTTTGTCTATATAAAGACTTATTAAATATCGATAGAGCAATGAGAAGTCGGTGTTTTGTATAAAGATTGCTTAA
The DNA here is from genome assembly GCA_963585895.1 of Sepioteuthis lessoniana. Classification (NCBI taxonomy): domain Eukaryota; kingdom Metazoa; phylum Mollusca; class Cephalopoda; order Myopsida; family Loliginidae; genus Sepioteuthis; species Sepioteuthis lessoniana. The sequence goes on from OY757942.1 coordinate 24,822,368, forward strand.
TCTATATAAAGACTTATTAAATATCGATAGAGCAATGAGAAATCGGTGTTTTGTATAAAGATTGCTTTATCTATATAAGGATTTATTAAATATCGATAGAGCAATTAGAAGTCGGTGTTTTGTATCAAGATTGCTTTATCTATATAAAGATTTATGAAATATCGAGAGCAATTAGAAATCGGTGTTTTGTATAAAGATTGCTTTATCTATATAAAGACTTATCAAATATCGATAGAGCAATGAGAAGTCGGTGTTTTGGATAAAGATTGCTTTATCTATATAAAGATCTATTAAATATCGATAGAGCAATTAGAAGTCGGTGTTTTGTATAAAGATTGCTTTATCTATATAAAGATTTATTAAATATCGATAGATTAATGAGAAGTCAGTGTTTTGTATAAAGATTGCTTTATCTATATAAAGATTTATTAAATATCGATAGAGCAATTAGAAGTTGGTGTTTTGTATAAAGATTGCTTTATCTATATAAAGATTTATTAAATATCGATAGAGCAATTAGAAGTCGGTGTTTTGTATAAAGATTTCTTTATCTATATAAAGATTTATTAAATATCGATAGAGCAATTAGAAGTCGGTGTTTTGTATAAAGATTGCTTTATCTATATAAAGACTTATTAAATATGGATAGAGCAATGAGAAGTCGGTGTTTTGTATAAAGATTGCTTTATCTATATAAAGATTTATTAAATATCGATAGAGCAATGAGAAGTCGGTGTTTTGTATAAAGATTGCTTTATCTATATAAAGACTTATTGAATATCGATAGACAATGAGAAGTCGGTGTTTTGTATAAAGATTGCTTTATCTATATAAAGATTTATTAAATATCGATAGAGCAATGAGAAGTCGGTGTTTTGTATAAAGATTGCTTTATCTATATAAAGATTTATTAAATATCGATAGAGCAATGAGAAGTCGGTGTTTTGTATAAAGATTGCTTTATCTATATAAAGACTTATTGAATATCGATAGACAATGAGAAGTCGGTGTTTTGTATAAAGATTGCTTTATCTATATAAAGATTTATTAAATATCGATAGAGCAATGAGAAGTCGGTGTTTTGTCTAAAGATTGCTTTATCTATATAAAGATTTATTAAATATCGATAGAGCAATGAGAAGTCGGTGTTTTGTATAAAGATTGCTTTATCTATATAAAGACTTATTGAATATCGATAGACAATGAGAAGTCGGTGTTTTGTATAAAGATTGCTTTATCTATATAAAGATTTATTAAATATCGATAGAGCAATGAGAAGTCGGTGTTTTGTATAAAGATTGCTTTATCTATATAAAGATTTATTAAATATCGATAGAGCAATGAGAAGTCGGTGTTTTGTATAAAGATTGCTCTATCTATATAAAGATTTATTAAATATCGATAGAGCAATTAGAAGTCGGTGTTTTGTATAAAGATTGCTTTATCGATATAAAGATTTATTAAATATCGATAGAGCAATGAGAAGTCGGTGTTTTGTATAAAGATTGCTTTATCTATATAAAGATTTATTAAAAATCGATAGAGCAATTAGAAGTCGGTGTTTTGTATAAAGATTGCTTTATCTATATAAAGTTTTATTTAATATCGATAGAGCAATGAGAAATCGGTGTTTTGTATAAAGATTGCTTTATCTATATAATGATTTATTAAATATCGTTAGAGCAATTAGAAGTCGGTGTTTTGTATAAAGATTTCTTTATCTATATAAAGATTTATTAAATATCGATAGAGCAATTAGAAGTCGGTGTTTCGTATAAAGATTGCTTTATCTATATAAAGACTTATTAAATATCGATAGAGAAATGAGAAGTCGGTGTTTTGTATAAAGAATGCTTTATCTATATAAGGATTTATTAAATATCGATAGAGCAATTAGAAGTCGGTGTTTTGTATAAAGATTGCTTTATCTATATAAAGATTTATTAAATATCGATAGAGCAATTAGAAGTCGGTGTTTTGTATAATTATTGCTTTATCTATATAAAGATTTATTAAATATCGATAGAGCAATTAGAAGTCGGTGTTTTGTATAAAGATTGCTTTATCGATATAAAGATTTATTAAATATCGATAGAGCAATTAGAAGTAGGTGTTTTGTATAAAGATTGCTTTATCTATATAAAGATTTATTAAATATTGATAGAGCAATGAGAAGTCGGTGTTTTGTATAAAGATTGCTTTATCTATATAAAGGTTTATTAAATATCGATAGAGCAATGAGAAGTCGGTGTTTTGTATAAAGATTGCTTTATCTATATAAAGACTTATTGAATATCGATAGAGCAATGAGAAGTCGGTGTTTTGTATAAAGATTGCTTTATCTATATAAAGACTTATTGAATATCGATAGACAATGAGAAATCGGTGTTTTGTATAAAGATTGCTTTATCTATATAAAGATTTATTAAATATTGATAGAGCAATGAGAAGTCGGTGTTTTGTATAAAGATTGCTTTATCTATATAAAGATTTATTAAATATCGATAGAGCAATGAGAAGTCGGTGTTTTGTATAAAGATTGCTTTATCTATATAAAGATTTATTAAATATCGATAGAGCAATTAGAAGTCTGTGTTTTGTATAAAGATTGCTTTATCTATATAAAGATTTATTAAATATCGATAGAGCAATTAGAAGTCGGTGTTTTGTATAAAGATGGCTTTATCTATATAAAGACTTATTAAATATGGATAGAGCAATGAGAAGTTGGTGTTTTGTAAAGATTGCTTTATCTATATAAAGTTTGATTTAATATCGATAGAGCAATGAGAAATCGGTGTTTTGTATAAAGATTGCTTTATCTATAAAAAGATTTATTAAATATCGATAGAGCAATGAGAAGTCGGTGTTTTGTATAAATATTGCTTTATCTATATAAAGACTTATTAAATATCGATAGTGCAATTAGAAGTCGGTGTTTTTTATAAAGATTGCTTTATCTATATAAAGACTTATTGAATATCGATAGAGCAATGAGAAGTCGGTGTTTTGTATAAAGATTGCTTAATCTATATAAAGATCTATTAAATATCGAGAGCAATTAGAAGTCGGTGTTTTGTATAAAGATTGCTTTATCTATATAAAGATTTATTAAATATCGATAGAGCAATTAGAAGTCGGTGTTTTGTATAAAGATTGCTTTATCTATATAAAGATTTATTAAATATCCATAGAGCAATTAGAAGTCGGAGTTTTGTATAAAGATTGCTTTATCTATATAAAGACTTATTGAATATGGATAGAGCAATGAGAAGTCGGTGTTTTGTATAAAGATTGCTTTATCTATATAAAGATTTATTAAATATCGATAGAGCAATGAGAAGTCGGTGTTTTGTATAAAGATTGCTTTATCTATAAAAAGATTTATTAAATATCTTTAGAGCAATGAGAAGTCGGTGTTTTGTATAAAGATTGCTTTATCTATATAAAGATTTATTAAATATCGATAGAGCCATGAGAAGTCGGTGTTTTGTATAAAGATATCTTTATCTATATAAAGATTTATTAAATATCGATAGAGCAATGAGAAGTCGGTGTTTTGTATAATGATTGCTTTATCTATATAAAGATTTATTAAATATCGATAGAGCAATTAGAAGTCGGTGTTTTGTATAAAGATTGCTTTATCTATATAAAGATTTATTAAATATCGATAGAGCAATGAGAAGTTGGTGTTTTGTATAAAGATTGCTTTATCTATATAAAGATTTATTAAATATGGATAGAGCAATGAGAAGGTGGTGTTTTGTATAAAGATTGCTTTATCTATATAAAGATTTTTTAAATATCGATAGAGCAATTAGAAGTCGGTGTTTTGTATAAAGATTGCTTTATCTATATAAAGATTTATTAAATATCGATAGAGCAATTAGAAGTCGGAGTTTTGTATAAAGATTGCTTTATCTATATAAAGACTTATTAAATATGCATAGAGCAATGAGAAGTTGGTGTTTTGTAAAGATTGCTTTATCTATATAAAGTTTGATTTAATATCGATAGAGCAATGAGAAATCGGTGTTTTGTATAAAGATTGTTTATCTATAAAAAGATTTATTAAATATCGATAGAGCAATGAGAAGTCGGTGTTTTGTATAAAGATTGCTTAATCTATATAAAGACTTATTAAATATCGATAGTGCAATTAGAAGTCGGTGTTTTGTATAAAGATTGCTTTATCTATATAAAGACTTATTGAATATCGATAGAGCAATGAGAAGTCGGTGTTTTGTATAAAGATTTCTTCATCTATATAAAGATCTATTAAATATCGAGAGCAATTAGAAGTCGGTGTTTTGTATAAAGATTGCTTTATCTATATAAAGATTTATTAAATATCGATAGAGCAATGAGAAGTTGGTGTTTTGTATAAAGATTGCTTTATCTATATAAAGACTTATCAAATATCGATAGTGCAATTAGAAGTCGGTGTTTTGTATAAAGATTGCTTTATCTATATAAAGACTTATTGAATATCGATAGAGCAATGAGAAGTCGGTGTTTTGTATAAAGATTGCTTTATCTATATAAAGATTTATTAAATATCGATAGAGCAACGAAAAGTCGGTGTTTTGTATAAAGATTGCTTTATCTATATAAAGATTTATTAAATATCGAGAGCAATTAGAAGTCGGTGTTTTGTATAAAGATTGCTTTATATATAAAGATTTATTAAATATCGATAGAGCAATTAGAAGTCGGTGTTTTGTATAAAGATTGCTTTATCTATATAAAGATTTATTAAATATCGATAGAGCAATGAGAAGTCGGTGTTTTGTATGAAGATTGCTTTATCTATATAAAGATTTATTAAATATCCATAGAGCAATTAGAAGTCGGTGTTTTGTATGAAGATTGCTTTATCTATATAAAGATTTATTAAATATCGATAGATTAATGAGAAGTCGGTGTTTTGTATAAAGATTGCTTTATCTATATAAAGATTTATTAAATATCGATAGAGCAATTAGAAGTCGGTGTTTTGTATAAAGATTGCTTTTTCTATATAAAGATTTATTAAATATCGATAGACAATGGGAAGTCGGTGTTTTGTATAAAGATTGCTTTATCTATATAAAGATTGATTAAATATCGATAGAGCAATTAGAAGTCGGTGTTTTGTATAAAGATTGCTTTATCTATATAAAGATTTATTAAATATCGATAGACAATGAGAAGTCGGTGTTTTGTATAAAGATTGCTTTATCTATATAAAGATTTATTAAATATCGATAGAGCAATTAGAAGTCGGTGTTTTGTATAAAGATTGCTTTATCTATATAAGGATTTATTAAATATTGATAGAGCAATTAGAAGTCGGTGTTTTGTAAAAAGATTGCTTTATCTATATAAAGATTTATTAAATATCGATAGACAATGAGAAGTCGGTGTTTTGTATAAAGATTGCTTTATCTATATAAAGATTTATTAAATATCGATAGAGCAATTAGAAGTCGGTGTTTTGTATAAAGATTGCTTTATCTATATAAAGATTTATTAAATATTGATAGAGCAATGAGAAGTCGGTGTTTTGTATAAAGATTGCTTTATCTATATAAAGATTTATTAAATATCGATAGAGCAATTAGAAGTCGGTGTTTTGTATAAAGATTGCTTAATCTATATAAAGATTTATTAAATATCGATAGAGCCATGAGAAGTCGGTGTTTCGTATGAAGATTGCTTTATCTATATAATGATTTATTAAATATCGTTAGAACAATTAGAATTCGGTGTTTTGTATAAAGATTTCTTTATCTATATAAAGATTTATTAAATATCGATAGAGCAATTAGAAGTCGGTGTTTCGTATAAAGATTGCTTTGTCTATATAAAGATTTATTAAATATTGATAGATTAATGAGAAGTCGGTGTTTTGTATAAAGATTGCTTTATCTATATAAAGATTTATTAAATATTGATAGAGCAATTAGAAGTCGGTGTTTCGTATAAAGATTGCTTTGTCTATATAAAGACTTATTAAATATCGATAGAGCAATGAGAAGTCGGTGTTTTGTATAAAGATTGCTTTATGTATATAATGATTTATTAAATATCGATAGAGCAATGAGAAGTCGGTGTTTTGTATAAAGATTGCTTAATCTATATAAAGACTTATTAAATATCGATAGAGCAATTAGAAGTCGGTGTTTTGTATAAAGATTGCTTTATCTATATAAGGATTTATTAAATATCGATAGAGCAATTAGAAGTCGGTGTTTTGTATCAAGATTGCTTTATCTATATAAAGATTTATGAAATATCGAGAGCAATTAGAAATCGGTGTTTTGTATAAAGATTGCTTTATCTATATAAAGACTTATCAAATATCGATAGAGCAATGAGAAGTCGGTGTTTTGGATAAAGATTGCTTTATCTATATAAAGATCTATTAAATATCGATAGAGCAATTAGAAGTCGGTGTTTTGTATAAAGATTGCTTTATCTATATAAAGATTTATTAAATATCGATAGATTAATGAGAAGTCAGTGTTTTGTATAAAGATTGCTTTATCTATATAAAGATTTATTAAATATCGATAGAGCAATTAGAAGTTGGTGTTTTGTATAAAGATTGCTTTATCTATATAAAGATTTATTAAATATCGATAGAGCAATTAGAAGTCGGTGTTTTGTATAAAGATTGCTTTATCTATATAAAGACTTATTAAATATGGATAGAGCATTGAGAAGTCGGTGTTTTGTATAAAGATTGCTTTATCTATATAAAGATTTATTAAATATCGATAGAGCAATGAGAAGTCGGTGTTTTGTATAAAGATTGCTTTATCTATATAAAGACTTATTGAATATCGATAGACAATGAGAAGTCGGTGTTTTGTATAAAGATTGCTTTATCTATATAAAGATTTATTAAATATCGATAGAGCAATGAGAAGTCGGTGTTTTGTATAAAGATTGCTTTATCTAAATAAAGATTTATTAAATATCGATAAAGCAATGAGAAGTCGGTGTTTTGTATAAAGATTGCTTTATCTATATAAAGACTTATTGAATATCGATAGACAATGAGAAGTCGGTGTTTTGTATAAAGATTGCTTTATCTATATAAAGATTTATTAAATATCGATAGAGCAATGAGAAGTCGGTGTTTTGTCTAAAGATTGCTTTATCTATATAAAGATTTATTAAATATCGATAGAGCAATGAGAAGTCGGTGTTTTGTATAAAGATTGCTTTATCTATATAAAGACTTATTGAATATCGATAGACAATGAGAAGTCGGTGTTTTGTATAAAGATTGCTTTATCTATATAAAGATTTATTAAATATCGATAGAGCAATGAGAAGTCGGTGTTTTGTATAAAGATTGCTTTATCTATATAAAGATTTATTAAATATCGATAGAGCAATGAGAAATCGGTGTTTTGTATAAAGATTGCTCTATCTATATAAAGATTTATTAAATATCGATAGAGCAATGAGAAGTCGGAGTTTTGTATAAAGATTGCTTTATCGATATAAAGATTTATTAAATATCGATAGAGCAATGAGAAGTCGGTGTTTTGTATAAAGATTGCTTTATCTATATAAAGATTTATTAAAAATCGATAGAGCAATTAGAAGTCGGTGTTTTGTATAAAGATTGCTTTATCTATATAAAGTTTTATTTAATATCGATAGAGCAATGAGAAATCGGTGTTTTGTATAAAGATTGCTTTATTTATATAATGATTTATTAAATATCGTTAGAGCAATTAGAAGTCGGTGTTTTGTATAAAGATTTCTTTATCTATATAAAGATTTATTAAATATCGATAGAGCAATTAGAAGTCGGTGTTTTGTATAAAGATTGCTTTATCTATATAAAGATTTATTAAATATCGATAGAGCAATTAGAAGTCGGTGTTTCGTATAAAGATTGCTTTATCGATATAAAGATTTATTAAATATCGATAGAGCAATTAGAAGTCGGTGTTTTGTATAAAGATTGCTTTATCTATATAAAGATTTATTAAATATCGATAGAGCAATTAGAAGTCGGTGTTTTGTATAAAGATTGCTTTATCGATATAAAGATTTATTAAATATCGATAGAGCAATGAGAAGTCGGTGTTTTGTATAAAGATTGCTTTATCTATATAAAGATTTATTAAATATCGATAGAGCAATTAGAAGTCGGTGTTTTGTATAAAGATTGCTTTATCTATATAAAGATTTATTAAATATCGATAGAGCAATTAGAAGTCGGTGTTTTGTATAAAGTTTGCTTTATCTATATAAAGATTTATTAAATATCGATAGAGCAATTAGAAGTCGGTGTTTTGTATAAAGATTGCTTTATCTATATAAAGTCTTATTAAATATGGATAGAGCAATGAGAAGGTGGTGTTTTGTATAAAGATTGCTTTATCTATATAAAGATTTATTAAATATCGATAGAGCAATTAGAAGTCGGTGTTTTGTATAAAGATTGCTTTATCTATATAAAGATTTATTAAATATCGATAGAGCAATGAGAAGTCGGAGTTTTGTATAAAGATTGCTTTATCTATATAAAGACTTATTGAATATGGATAGAGCAATGAGAAGTCGGTGTTTTGTATAAAGATTGCTTTATCTATATAAAGATTTATTAAATATCGATAGAGCAATTAGAAGTCGGTTTTTTGTATAAAGATTGCTTTATCTATATAAAGTCTTATTAAATATGGATAGAGCAATGAGAAGTTGGTGTTTTGTATAAAGATTGCTTTATCTATATAAAGATTTATTAAATATCGATAGAGCAATGAGAAGTCGGAGTTTTGTATAAAGATTGCTTTATCTATATAAAGACTTATTGAATATGGATAGAGCAATGAGAAGTCGGTGTTTTGTATAAAGATTGCTTTATCTATATAAAGACTTATTGAATATGGATAGAGCAATGAGAAGTCGGTGTTCTGTATAAAGATTGCTTTATCTATATAAAGATTTATTAAATATCGATAGAGCAATTAGAAGTCGGTGTTTTGTATAAAGATTGCTTTATCTATATAAAGTCTTATTAAATATGGATAGAGCAATGAGAAGTTGGTGTTTTGTATAAAGATTGCTTTATCTATATAAAGATTTATTAAATATCGATAGAGCAATTAGAAGTCGGTGTTTTGTATAAAGATTGCTTTATCTATATAAAGATTTATTAAATATCGATAGAGCAATGAGAAGTCGGAGTTTTGTATAAAGATTGCTTTATCTATATAAAGACTTATTGAATATGGATAGAGCAATGAGAAGTCGGTGTTTTGTATAAAGATTGCTTTATCTATATAAAGACTTATCAAATATCGTTAGAGCAATAAGAAGTCGGTGTTTTGTATAAAGATTTCTTCATCTATATAAAGATTTATTAAATATCGAGAGCAATTAGAAGTCGGTGTTTTGTATAAAGATTGCTTTATCTATATAAAGATCTATTAAATATCGATAGAGCAATTAGAAGTCGGTGTTTTGTATAAAGATTGCTTTATCTATATAAATATCTATTAAATATCGATAGAGCAATTAGAAGTCGGTGTTTTGTATAAAGATTGCTTTATCTATATAAAGACTTATTGAATATCGATAGACAATGAGAAGTCGGTGTTTTGTATAAAGATTGCTTTATCTATATAAAGATTTATTAAATATCGATAGAGCAATGAGAAGTTGGTGTTTTGTATAAAGATTGCTTTATCTATATAAAGATTTATTAAATATCGATAGAGCAATGAGAAGTCGGTGTTTTGTATAAAGATTGTTTTATCTATATAAAGATTTTTTAAATATCGATAGAGCAATTAGAAGTCGGTGTTTTGTATAAAGATTGCTTTATCTATATAAAGATTTATTAAATATCGATAGAGCAATTAGAAGTCGGTGTTTTGTATAAAGATTGCTTTATCTATATAAAGACTTATTAAATATGCATAGAGCAATGAGAAGTTGGTGTTTTGTAAAGATTGCTTTATCTATATAAAGTTTGATTTAATATCGATAGAGCAATGAGAAATCGGTGTTTTGTATAAAGATTGTTTATCTATAAAAAGATTTATTAAATATCGATAGAGCAATGAGAAGTCGGTGTTTTGTATAAAGATTGCTTAATCTATATAAAGACTTATTAAATATCGATAGTGCAATTAGAAGTCGGTGTTTTGTATAAAGATTGCTTTATCTATATAAAGACTTATTGAATATCGATAGAGCAATGAGAAGTCGGTGTTTTGTATAAAGATTTCTTCATCTATATAAAGATCTATTAAATATCGAGAGCAATTAGAAGTCGGTGTTTTGTATAAAGATTGCTTTATCTATATAAAGATTTATTAAATATCGATAGAGCAATGAGAAGTTGGTGTTTTGTATAAAGATTGCTTTATCTATATAAAGACTTATCAAATATCGATAGTGCAATTAGAAGTCGGTGTTTTGTATAAAGATTGCTTTATCTATATAAAGACTTATTGAATATCGATAGAGCAATGAGAAGTCGGTGTTTTGTATAAAGATTGCTTTATCTATATAAAGATTTATTAAATATCGATAGAGCAACGAAAAGTCGGTGTTTTGTATAAAGATTGCTTTATCTATATAAAGATTTATTAAATATCGAGAGCAATTAGAAGTCGGTGTTTTGTATAAAGATTGCTTTATATATAAAGATTTATTAAATATCGATAGAGCAATTAGAAGTCGGTGTTTTGTATAAAGATTGCTTTATCTATATAAAGATTTATTAAATATCGATAGAGCAATGAGAAGTCGGTGTTTTGTATGAAGATTGCTTTATCTATATAAAGATTTATTAAATATCCATAGAGCAATTAGAAGTCGGTGTTTTGTATGAAGATTGCTTTATCTATATAAAGATTTATTAAATATCGATAGATTAATGAGAAGTCGGTGTTTTGTATAAAGATTGCTTTATCTATATAAAGATTTATTAAATATCGATAGAGCAATTAGAAGTCGGTGTTTTGTATAAAGATTGCTTTATCTATATAAAGATTTATTAAATATCGATAGACAATGGGAAGTCGGTGTTTTGTATAAAGATTGCTTTATCTATATAAAGATTGATTAAATATCGATAGAGCAATTAGAAGTCGGTGTTTTGTATAAAGATTGCTTTATCTATATAAAGATTTATTAAATATCGATAGACAATGAGAAGTCGGTGTTTTGTATAAAGATTGCTTTATCTATATAAAGATTTATTAAATATCGATAGAGCAATTAGAAGTCGGTGTTTTGTATAAAGATTGCTTTATCTATATAAGGATTTATTAAATATTGATAGAGCAATTAGAAGTCGGTGTTTTGTAAAAAGATTGCTTTATCTATATAAAGATTTATTAAATATCGATAGACAATGAGAAGTCGGTGTTTTGTATAAAGATTGCTTTATCTATATAAAGATTTATTAAATATCGATAGAGCAATTAGAAGTCGGTGTTTTGTATAAAGATTGCTTTATCTATATAAAGATTTATTAAATATTGATAGAGCAATGAGAAGTCGGTGTTTTGTATAAAGATTGCTTTATCTATATAAAGATTTATTAAATATCGATAGAGCAATTAGAAGTCGGTGTTTTGTATAAAGATTGCTTAATCTATATAAAGATTTATTAAATATCGATAGAGCCATGAGAAGTCGGTGTTTCGTATGAAGATTGCTTTATCTATATAATGATTTATTAAATATCGTTAGAACAATTAGAATTCGGTGTTTTGTATAAAGATTTCTTTATCTATATAAAGATTTATTAAATATCGATAGAGCAATTAGAAGTCGGTGTTTCGTATAAAGATTGCTTTGTCTATATAAAGATTTATTAAATATTGATAGATTAATGAGAAGTCGGTGTTTTGTATAAAGATTGCTTTATCTATATAAAGATTTATTAAATATTGATAGAGCAATTAGAAGTCGGTGTTTCGTATAAAGATTGCTTTGTCTATATAAAGACTTATTAAATATCGATAGAGCAATGAGAAGTCGGTGTTTTGTATAAAGATTGCTTTATGTATATAATGATTTATTAAATATCGATAGAGCAATGAGAAGTCGGTGTTTTGTATAAAGATTGCTTAATCTATATAAAGACTTATTAAATATCGATAGAGCAATTAGAAGTCGGTGTTTTGTATAAAGATTGCTTTATCTATATAAGGATTTATTAAATATCGATAGAGCAATTAGAAGTCGGTGTTTTGTATCAAGATTGCTTTATCTATATAAAGATTTATGAAATATCGAGAGCAATTAGAAATCGGTGTTTTGTATAAAGATTGCTTTATCTATATAAAGACTTATCAAATATCGATAGAGCAATGAGAAGTCGGTGTTTTGGATAAAGATTGCTTTATCTATATAAAGATCTATTAAATATCGATAGAGCAATTAGAAGTCGGTGTTTTGTATAAAGATTGCTTTATCTATATAAAGATTTATTAAATATCGATAGATTAATGAGAAGTCAGTGTTTTGTATAAAGATTGCTTTATCTATATAAAGATTTATTAAATATCGATAGAGCAATTAGAAGTTGGTGTTTTGTATAAAGATTGCTTTATCTATATAAAGATTTATTAAATATCGATAGAGCAATTAGAAGTCGGTGTTTTGTATAAAGATTGCTTTATCTATATAAAGACTTATTAAATATGGATAGAGCAATGAGAAGTCGGTGTTTTGTATAAAGATTGCTTTATCTATATAAAGATTTATTAAATATCGATAGAGCAATGAGAAGTCGGTGTTTTGTATAAAGATTGCTTTATCTATATAAAGACTTATTGAATATCGATAGACAATGAGAAGTCGGTGTTTTGTATAAAGATTGCTTTATCTATATAAAGATTTATTAAATATCGATAGAGCAATGAGAAGTCGGTGTTTTGTATAAAGATTGCTTTATCTATATAAAGATTTATTAAATATCGATAGAGCAATGAGAAGTCGGTGTTTTGTATAAAGATTGCTTTATCTATATAAAGACTTATTGAATATCGATAGACAATGAGAAGTCGGTGTTTTGTATAAAGATTGCTTTATCTATATAAAGATTTATTAAATATCGATAGAGCAATGAGAAGTCGGTGTTTTGTCTAAAGATTGCTTTATCTATATAAAGATTTATTAAATATCGATAGAGCAATGAGAAGTCGGTGTTTTGTATAAAGATTGCTTTATCTATATAAAGATTTATTAAATATCGATAGAGCAATTAGAAGTCGGTGTTTTGTATAAAGATTGCTTAATCTATATAAAGATTTATTAAATATCGATAGAGCCATGAGAAGTCGGTGTTTCGTATGAAGATTGCTTTATCTATATAATGATTTATTAAATATCGTTAGAACAATTAGAATTCGGTGTTTTGTATAAAGATTTCTTTATCTATATAAAGATTTATTAAATATCGATAGAGCAATTAGAAGTCGGTGTTTCGTATAAAGATTGCTTTGTCTATATAAAGATTTATTAAATATTGATAGATTAATGAGAAGTCGGTGTTTTGTATAAAGATTGCTTTATCTATATAAAGATTTATTAAATATTGATAGAGCAATTAGAAGTCGGTGTTTCGTATAAAGATTGCTTTGTCTATATAAAGACTTATTAAATATCGATAGAGCAATGAGAAGTCGGTGTTTTGTATAAAGATTGCTTTATGTATATAATGATTTATTAAATATCGATAGAGCAATGAGAAGTCGGTGTTTTGTATAAAGATTGCTTAATCTATATAAAGACTTATTAAATATCGATAGAGCAATTAGAAGTCGGTGTTTTGTATAAAGATTGCTTTATCTATATAAGGATTTATTAAATATCGATAGAGCAATTAGAAGTCGGTGTTTTGTATCAAGATTGCTTTATCTATATAAAGATTTATGAAATATCGAGAGCAATTAGAAATCGGTGTTTTGTATAAAGATTGCTTTATCTATATAAAGACTTATCAAATATCGATAGAGCAATGAGAAGTCGGTGTTTTGGATAAAGATTGCTTTATCTATATAAAGATCTATTAAATATCGATAGAGCAATTAGAAGTCGGTGTTTTGTATAAAGATTGCTTTATCTATATAAAGATTTATTAAATATCGATAGATTAATGAGAAGTCAGTGTTTTGTATAAAGATTGCTTTATCTATATAAAGATTTATTAAATATCGATAGAGCAATTAGAAGTTGGTGTTTTGTATAAAGATTGCTTTATCTATATAAAGATTTATTAAATATCGATAGAGCAATTAGAAGTCGGTGTTTTGTATAAAGATTGCTTTATCTATATAAAGACTTATTAAATATGGATAGAGCAATGAGAAGTCGGTGTTTTGTATAAAGATTGCTTTATCTATATAAAGATTTATTAAATATCGATAGAGCAATGAGAAGTCGGTGTTTTGTATAAAGATTGCTTTATCTATATAAAGACTTATTGAATATCGATAGACAATGAGAAGTCGGTGTTTTGTATAAAGATTGCTTTATCTATATAAAGATTTATTAAATATCGATAGAGCAATGAGAAGTCGGTGTTTTGTATAAAGATTGCTTTATCTATATAAAGATTTATTAAATATCGATAGAGCAATGAGAAGTCGGTGTTTTGTATAAAGATTGCTTTATCTATATAAAGACTTATTGAATATCGATAGACAATGAGAAGTCGGTGTTTTGTATAAAGATTGCTTTATCTATATAAAGATTTATTAAATATCGATAGAGCAATGAGAAGTCGGTGTTTTGTCTAAAGATTGCTTTATCTATATAAAGATTTATTAAATATCGATAGAGCAATGAGAAGTCGGTGTTTTGTATAAAGATTGCTTTATCTATATAAAGACTTATTGAATATCGATAGACAATGAGAAGTCGGTGTTTTGTATAAAGATTGCTTTATCTATATAAAGATTTATTAAATATCGATAGAGCAATGAGAAGTCGGTGTTTTGTATAAAGATTGCTTTATCTATATAAAGATTTATTAAATATCGATAGAGCAATGAGAAATCGGTGTTTTGTATAAAGATTGCTCTATCTATATAAAGATTTATTAAATATCGATAGAGCAATTAGAAGTCGGTGTTTTGTATAAAGATTGCTTTATCGATATAAAGATTTATTAAATATCGATAGAGCAATGAGAAGTCGGTGTTTTGTATAAAGATTGCTTTATCTATATAAAGATTTATTAAAAATCGATAGAGCAATTAGAAGTCGGTGTTTTGTATAAAGATTGCTTTATCTATATAAAGTTTTATTTAATATCGATAGAGCAATGAGAAATCGGTGTTTTGTATAAAGATTGCTTTATCTATATAATGATTTATTAAATATCGTTAGAGCAATTAGAAGTCGGTGTTTTGTATAAAGATTTCTTTATCTATATAAAGATTTATTAAATATCGATAGAGCAATTAGAAGTCGGTGTTTTGTATAAAGATTGCTTTATCTATATAAAGATTTATTAAATATCGATAGAGCAATTGGAAGTCGGTGTTTCGTATAAAGATTGCTTTATCGATATAAAGATTTATTAAATATCGATAGAGCAATTAGAAGTCGGTGTTTTGTATAAAGATTGCTTTATCTATATAAAGATTTATTAAATATCGATAGAGCAATCAGAAGTCGGTGTTTTGTATAAAGATTGCTTTATCGATATAAAGATTTATTAAATATCGATAGAGCAATGAGAAGTCGGTGTTTTGTATAAAGATTGCTTTATCTATATAAAGATTTATTAAATATCGATAGAGCAATTAGAAGTCGGTGTTTTGTATAAAGATTGCTTTATCTATATAAAGATTTATTAAATATCGATAGAGCAATTAGAAGTCGGTGTTTTGTATAAAGATTGCTTTATCTATATAAAGATTTATTAAATATCGATAGAGCAATTAGAAGTCGGTGTTTTGTATAAAGATTGCTTTATCGATATAAAGATTTATTAAATATCGATAGAGCAATGAGAAGTCGGTGTTTTGTATAAAGATTGCTTAATCTATATAAAGATTTATTAAATATCGATAGAGCAATTAGAAGTCGGTGTTTTGTATAAAGATTGCTTTATCTATATAAAGATTTATTAAATATGGATAGAGCAATGAGAAGTCGGTGTTTTGTATAAAGATTGCTTTATCTATATAAAGATTTATTAAATATTGATAGAGCAATGAGAAGTCGGTGTTTTGTATAAAGATTGCTTTATCTATATAAAGGTTTATTAAATATCGATAGAGCAATTAGAAGTCGGTGTTTTGTATAAAGATTGCTTTATCTATATAAAGACTTATTGAATATCGATAGAGCAATGAGAAGTCGGTGTTTTGTATAAAGATTGCTTTATCTATATAAAGACTTATTGAATATCGATAGACAATGAGAAATCGGTGTTTTGTATAAAGATTGCTTTATCTATATAAAGATTTATTAAATATTGATAGAGCAATGAGAAGTCGGTGTTTTGTATAAAGATTGCTTTATCTATATAAAGTTTTATTAAATATCGATAGAGCAATGAGAAATCGGTGTTTTGTATAAAGATTGCTTTATCTATATAAAGATTTATTAAATATCGATAGAGCAATTAGAAGTCGGTGTTTTGTATAAAGATTGCTTTATCGATATAAAGATTTATTAAATATCGATAGAGCAATGAGAAGTCGGTGTTTTGTATAAAGATTGCTTTATCTATATAAAGATTTATTAAATATCGATAGAGCAATTAGAAGTCGGTGTTTTGTATAAAGATTGCTTAATCTATATAAAGATTTATTAAATATCGATAGAGCAATTAGAAGTCGGTGTTTTGTATAAAGATTGCTTTATCTATATAAAGATTTATTAAATATCGATAGAGCAATTAGAAGTCGGTGTTTTGTATAAAGATTGCTTTATCGATATAAAGATTTATTAAATATCGATAGAGCAATGAGAAGTCGGTGTTTTGTATAAAGATTGCTTAATCTATATAAAGATTTATTAAATATCGATAGAGCAATTAGAAGTCGGTGTTTTGTATAAAGATTGCTTTATCTATATAAAGATTTATTAAATATGGATAGAGCAATGAGAAGTCGGTGTTTTGTATAAAGATTGCTTTATCTATATAAAGATTTATTAAATATTGATAGAGCAATGAGAAGTCGGTGTTTTGTATAAAGATTGCTTTATCTATATAAAGGTTTATTAAATATCGATAGAGCAATTAGAAGTCGGTGTTTTGTATAAAGATTGCTTTATCTATATAAAGACTTATTGAATATCGATAGAGCAATTAGAAGTCAGTGTTTTGTATAAAGATTGCTTTATCTATATAAAGATTTATTAAATATTGATAGAGCAATGAGAAGTCGGTGTTTTGTATAAAGATTGCTTTATCTATATAAAGTTTTATTAAATATCGATAGAGCAATGAGAAATCGGTGTTTTGTATAAAGATTGCTTTATCTATATAAAGATTTATTAAATATCGATAGAGCAATGAGAAGTCGGTGTTTTGTATAAAGATTGCTTTATCTATATAAAGACTTATTGAATATCGATAGAGCAATGAGAATCGGTGTTTTGTATAAAGATTGCTTTATCTATATAAAGATTTATTAAATATCGATAGAGCAATGAGAAGTCGGTGTTTTGTATAAAGATTGCTTTATCTATATAAAGACTTATTGAATATCGATAGAGCAATGAGAAGTCAGTGTTTTGTATAAAGATTGCTTTATCTATATAAAGTTTTATTAAATATCGACAGAGCAATGAGAAGTCGGTTTTTTGTATAAAGATTTCTTTATCTATATAAAGATTTATTAAATATCGATAGAGCAATGAGAAGTCGGTGTTTCGTATAAATAATTGTTTATCTGTACAAACCAAACCACATTTGGAATTAGCAAGACGCCTTTATAGCTCGATTTAAGGATCTTCTAATGATCGAAATTCCTTAAGATTTAAATAGAATTCTTAAAGAATTTCCTTAAATGACTTTCGATCATAAAATGAAGCGTATAAACACATTGAAAGGACTTGCATATTACTTGATGAAGAAAAAAAAAGCAGTTGCAAAATATCACAAGCATTGTGTAAGCTTTTACCAGTTCGTACGTAGTGGAATCTGAGTTTAACCATGTGCATTTTTAAGTAAACAGAGAAACATTTCGTACATAAAGCGTGGTGAATTGCGGTTCAAACACACAAACCTGCAACCAAATATTCGTGATCTTCTCAGTGCCCACCAACATCCACTTCCCCCCAAGAAATCATTCAAGAATTAATGGTGTGTTTGCATTTCAGATACTAATTCTTTTCTGATGTATATTATATAAAACACGGGTAAAATAGTTAAGTTCAGTTATTTATTCAATTAATTATGAGTGAATGGAAATTAAATTTTGTTATTAGGGGTGCATCAAGTAAAAAGTTCGAAAAGCTCTGGTTTCGTTAGTTCATCCTCGTTCTTTTATCCTAATTAGATGTTCCCATATGAGGTTCATTTTCTAGTTTGTCTTATTGATTCTCCTGAACAAATTGTATCTTATCATTCATTTTCCGATCATTAATCTCCAACAATTCAATCCATTGGCACTTCATACTTAACACTTCATCCCCAACAGTTCTGGATCAATATGCAAATGTATTTCAAGCAGGTTTTGCTATCGAGCAGATACAATTCTGATAATAACAAGAAACGCATAATGGTCATCCATATAACAATATTTATCAGGGATTTTGAGATAAAAACGGGTCACCCGATTTATTTATTAAAACTAATAAACAAAAAGAAAAGGATATATCAATTAGGGTTGTGGTTTTTAAACTTTTTGAAACCGGGACCTCTTTTTATTTCAAGGTCTATCTCGTGGACCCCCATGTAAAGTAAAGTTAGCGACCATAGTCGAGGGTGACCCGAAGGCTCCCTTTTCGATAGCTACTACACCAACGTGTAGGGGAGGGCGCTACTCCTTTCCCTGGATTGCTCCACTTTACCCTTGAACCCTACCTTATAATGCTGAGTGTTAAGCAAGGTGGTATCAAGTACCATTTTTAAAGTCTTTGGTATGACTCGACCTGAGATTGAACCCAGGTCTTCCGGGCCATTGGGGAACACTCTAACCGCTAGGCCAATGTCCGGTTACATGGACCCCCATGTAAATAAAAGTTAAATCTCGTGGACCTCCACATAAATAAAGATTTAATGTGCACCACCATGTAAATATAAATTAAATTTCTTTGACCTCCATATCAATAAAAATAAAAATTTGTGAACCTCCTTATGAATAAAAATGAAATTTATCAAAATATTCAATGAAAATAACATTCAATATTTGCTCTGAGATAGACGGGCTCGTTTGCTTGGCACAAATCCTTCATTCTTGGTGATATT
Organism: Sepioteuthis lessoniana; assembly: GCA_963585895.1. Classification (NCBI taxonomy): domain Eukaryota; kingdom Metazoa; phylum Mollusca; class Cephalopoda; order Myopsida; family Loliginidae; genus Sepioteuthis; species Sepioteuthis lessoniana. Next base: position 24,841,776 of record OY757942.1, read on the forward strand.
TTTGATAAAAATACACGCAATTCACTTTACACAACAAGTCTAGATCTGTGATGATTAAGAAGATTGATTGATTTTAATGTCATGACAACCTGACTTGGATCATGTCGTGTGTTGAGGTTAGGGAATTGCATATGTTTATATTTACATTTTTGGTATTGTTTCTTGGGAGTTTATATGATATCAGGTATTCTATCTAATATAAAAAAATCTATTTCTTCAATAAAAGCTACTAACATTTAGTTTACATCTATATTTTGTCATCATATAGCTAACTACTAAAAATGTTGTTTCGTATACATACATATATATATATATATATATATATATATATTGTTACAAAAGGTGCCAACATTTTGACAGCCTTTTGAGATAACAATGGATACTCAGAAGACACACTAAGGCGAAATTTGGGGAGTGGTTGCTGTTAAAACTGAATGTTGTATACCGAAATGAAGACTTATGCATAAAGATATAATCTCTTTTTTTCGTTTATTATTAAATGTACAAAATTCGTTAAATTCGTTACGTGAAGTGAGAGTTGGGATAGACAGGAAACTGCTAAGATTTACAATAGAGAGATAGATACGGATTCTTTAGAAAACTGTTCTTCTTCGTTCTGTCTCCACGAGGCTGGCACAGGGCCGACTTAAAACATTTAATAATCTTCGTTTCTCCTTCGTGCTTCCTTCATTGGAGACTGATACAGGACCGACTCAAAATATTTAATTATCTCTCTTCTTTCGGGAGACTGGTACACGTCAATTTACAACAGATGTCTCCGCTTGGCGCTCCTATTTTCTCCTGGGTTCATATTCACTTTTGACATTAGCGAATCTTGTGCATTTAGACTTTTCTCTAATTCTCAACCCTAGGACAACGCCCACGGCGCGTAATGTATAGTCACTTTTCTGACGGCTCAATTTCTCTCTCTCTCTCTCTCTCTCTCTCTCTCTCTCTCTCTCTCTCTCTCTCTCTGTCTGGGGTCAAAATCTTCCGTCGTTATACAATTTTTAGATGCCCATGCACCTCGTGGTTACTCTTCCTTCCGGCATGCCACTTACACAATTCACGTGGCATTTCCGCTGTTTTCTGTTTACCTTAAGAAACAGGTGCATCCTGTTTTTTGAAATTCACGTCCAAGGTCGAATATGTAACCTGAATGTATGTGCTAATAAGTAGAATTACAAATTTGCAGTTTTATCTCGAATCAGATAATGTAAATTTTCAAGACATCTTTGCAGCGTCAACTGATTCCTGTTGTTGACGTCGCAGACCTCACCACACAGTTTGAAAACCACTGATCTAGACCACCGCATATAATAATAATAATAATAATAATAATAATAATAATAATAATAATAATAATAATAATAATAATAAGCGAATGCAGCAAACTAGCTCAGAAAGAGTATAAGACTAGACATGACTGGGTGGGACAGGTGATCCATTGGGAATTGTAAAAGAAATTTCAATTTGACCATACAAACAAATGGTATGTGGACAACTTAGAATCCGTTCTGGAAAATGGGATGAACAAACTCCTCTGGGATTTTGAGATACAAACGGACAGATCATCTACCAGACGACCAGACCGAATAATTGTCTATTAAAAAGAGAACTTGCCGAATTGTGGACTTTGTTGTCTCGGCTGACCACAAAGTAAAATTGAAAGAAATCGAAAAGAAAGATAAGTACGTGGACCTTGTTAGGGAATTGAAAAAACTGTGGAACATGAAAGTGACAGTGATACCAATTGTAATTCTTGCACTTAGAACAATCCTAAAAGATAGATGAAGAGAGTGGAAGATTTGGAAATAAAAAGATAAGTGGAGACCATGCAGACAACAGCATTATTAAAATCGGCCTGAATACTGAGAAGAGTCCTGAAGACTTGTGGAGATTTGCTGTCACTCAAACTCTAGTGAAAAATCACCAGCTAACGCTTGTATGAAAAACTCTCAAAGAAGTAATGATAATAATAAATGCTTGGCCCTTGCCAAGGCAGCTGAAAAAATGTGGAAATTGAAAGTCAAAGTAATAACAACTGGAGTTGGCGCACTAAGAACGGTCCCCAAGGGCCTGAAGAAGAGACTGGAAGAATTAGAAATCAGTGGGAGAATCGAAACAAATTAAACAACAGCATTGCTGAGATATGCTAGAGTACTGAGAAGACTCTTGGAGACCTGAGGAGAGTTGCTGTCACTCTGAATCCAGTCAAATACCATCAATTAAAGCTTGTGCGAAAAACTCACGAGGAGAAAAAAAAAATTCTAAGGAAAATAGCTGATATGTGGAGAAACAATGAACCGTATAATTATTGAATGTAATAAACTAAACTTAAAATATTACATAGACTACACAAATACGTTGGGCAGGTGGTCCATGTAGAACTGCGTAAATGATTGAATTAAACCAATGATATATGCACAGACAGAATTTGTCCAGGGAAAAGTTACAAAATTCTCTGGCTTTCTAAATGCGAAACAGATTAAGCGATCTTACCCAAACCTTGTTTGATTTAACAGGAAGAAAAGACTTTTTTTGTCAAAGGACTTCGCCGATCCTGTTGACCGCAGAGTAAAATTAAAGGAAAGCAAAAAACCAAATAAATGTGAAAGAACTGAAAAGAAAAAGAAATGATTATCCTATTTACCCACCCCCTCCGCTCGGGCAGGATATGACACAAGGTCAGTTTTTAAGCGGAGTTTAACAGGTTTGAATTCAGAGTTTTCCTTCTCCTAGACTAGTTGCCTCACCAAGGCTGAAGAACCTAGTCTGTCCTACTATTTACCCATAGCTAGGGGGAGAATAATTGGATTCATACCTTTCCCAAGGGTATTAGTGCTATGTGAAATGCAGTCAGTCTCGTCCTGTATTTGAACTCGTGTCGCCGTGTTCATTTCCTACGGCGATAACGATTACACCACGGGCACCTCAAAAAAAAAAAAAAAAAAAAGAAGAAATGATTATGACATTCATAGTCGGAGTCTTTGCAATAATCGCTCAGAACCTGGAAAATAGACTCTGGTACCTGAATATTACCCAAACCACAACACAAAAAAGTTTAGTTTAAACACTGATAAGAATTCTGGAAAGCTGAAGTGACTTGCTATCACTTGAAATTTTGAGAAAGGCCACCACGTACTATTGGTATGAAAACTCATAAAGAGTATAATGATAATAATAAGGATAATAATTATAATAATAAATAAGACACGATAAATGTAGGTGATGATGTGATAGAAACGAAACGATCAATCATATAATAAGCGAATACAGTAAATTAGTGCAAAAAAGTATAAGATGAGATACGACTGGGTAGGGAAGGTTATCCACTGGGAATTGTGCGAGAAATTGAAATTTGACCATACAAACAAGTGGTATGAGTGCATCCCGGAATCCGTTTTGGAGAATGAGACAATATGTGGCTATTCCATACATGAATCTATACAAGAACATGAGGAACACATTGAAAAGAGCAAAGAAAGATTAATTACAGCGGCCAGTAACAGTATTGACCACATAAGAACAAATACAAAATCAAGAAAATCTAAGAAGCAGAAATGAGAAGAAAAACATATGTATGGATATTTCAAGCGACGAACTGGCGAGATTGCACACCAGAAGTTATGGACATGGCTACACAAGGGAAACCTCAAAAGAAAAAACTGAATCTCTTCTTATAACAGTTGAAAACAACACAATTAATACCAATTGGATCTAAGCAAAAGTTGATAATATGCAAGTGAATAGCAAGTCAAGGTTATTCTGAGAAAGAGATGAAACAATTAATTACAAAGGGAATGTAGCAAACTGGTACAAAGAAGTACAAGACTCGGCACGACTGGATAGGAATGACGATACCCGGGGAATTGTGCAAAAGACTGAATTTTGAGCATACCGTTAAATGGTATATGAACAAACCAGAATCCTTTCTACCGAACGAGATGCCCGTGGTGTAATGGTTATCGTCGCAGGAAATGGACACGGCCACACGAGTTCAAGTCCTGGACGAGACTGATTGCATTTCACATAGCACTAATACCCTTGGGAAAGGTATGAATCCGATTATTCTCCCTCCAGCTTGGTGAGGCAACTAGTTTAGGAGAGGGAAAACTCTGAATTAAACTTCGCTTAAAAATTGACATTGTGTCATATCCTGCCCGAGCGGAGGGGTTGGTAAATATGGAGATGCATAAAATCCACTGGGATTTTAAGATACAAACGGATCACCTAATCCCAGCCAGAAGACCAGACCTTGTGTGAATTAACAAGAAAAAAAGAACTTGCCATTTAGTGGATTTTACCGTATAGCGGACCACCGAGTGGAAATAAAAGAAAGCAAAAAATATAGAAATACTTGGACCTTGTTTGAAAACTGAGAAAACTGTGAAACATGAAAGTGACGGTGATGCAAATTATTTGAATTATTTTGCTCGGAACAGTCATCAAGAGCCTGGAGAAGAAACTGGAGGAATTGGAAATCAATGGGAGGATCGAAACCATCCAGACTACAGTATTGATGAAATCGGTTAGAATACTGAGAAGATTCCTGGAAACCCGAGGAGACTTGCTGTCACTCAGACACCAGTGAAAAACTACAAGTTAAAGTTGTTGGCAAAACACACAAGGAGTGAAATAATAATAATAATAATAATAATAATAATAATAATAATAATAATACGGCTGACCACAGAATAAAACTGAAAGAATATGAAAAGAAGGATAAGGACCTCGACCTGGATAGGGAATGGAAAAAACTGTGGAACATGCCGGTGACAATTATACCAATTGTAATTGGTGCTTTTGGTACAGTAAGAAAAAGGATTACTAAAGGGATTGGAGGACTTGGAAGCTGGCGGACGAGAGGAGATCATCCAAACTACTATATTATTTAGAATGGCCAGAATACTGAGAAGAGTCCTGGAGACTTGAGGAGACTTGCTGTCACTCAAACTCCAGTGGAAGATCATCAGCGTTAGCTGATGTGAAAAAACTATAAAATAATAATAATAAATTGGCCATCTTAGAACAATCTTGAATAGACTTGTAAAGAAGAAGAAGAGGAAAAAGAAGAAAATGAGGATGATGCGCGTGGTGATAGCGTTATCAAATCAATATTGAATATCCTAAAGACATATAAGTGTATTCCCAGCAATTAATTTGCAAGCAACATGAAACCAAAAGTGTTTGGAGGGAAATGGCTATTTCATTACAATAATTAAATTTGTGTTGAATCTTTTTATTTTCCTTATCTTAATTTTCCCTACAATCAAATTTGATATTATTCTTGAAAAAATATTATTTCGCTACTATCATCATCATCATCATCATCTTTTTCTTTCCAAGAAACTGACTGTAGTGTTTAGTTTCGGTTTGTCTATTTTGCAGCATTTAAAACTTTTGTGGGTTATTTAGCGCCAAAACTTTAATGCAAATTTTACTGTCGTGTTTATAAAATATTTCAGTATATTTGTTATCAAATTGTTTTCAAGATATACGTGGGATTGTTGAATTTATACTTTTATATAAACATTTAAAAAATTATGGCTTCAAACATATACCTTCAAATATCTAATACAAATGTCTAATACAAATAATTAGCGCACAGTTATAGTTTCCACTTTTCCTATTGGCCCAGCGGTTAAAGTGTTCGCCAATGGCCCGGGAGACCTGGGTTCAATCCCAGGTCGAGTCATACCAAAGACTTTAAAAATGGTACTTGATACCACCTTGCTTAACACTCAGCATTATAAGGTACGGTTCAAGGGTAAAGTGGAGCAATCCTGGGAATGGAGTAGCGCCCTCCCCTACACCTTGGTGTAGTAGCTATCGAAAAGGGAGCCTTCGGGTCACCCTCGACTATGGTCGCTAACTTTACTTACTACTTACTTTACTATTAGGAAGTATATCAGGCGTAAAAATTCCTATTTAATAATAATAAACATTAATTTTTACTGAGTTATATGATTTAAGTATTCCTATACAAAAATAAGCGAGGCATTGGCCAAAAGATTAGAGTGTTCGCCAATGGTTTGGGAGACCGGGGTTCAATCCCAGATCGAGTCATACCAAAGACTCAAAAAGTGGTACTTGATGCCGCCTTGCTTAACACTCAGCATTATAAGGTAAGGATCTAGGGTAAAATGGAGCAATCCAGGGTATAGAGTAGTGCCTTCCTCTACACCTTTGTGTAGTAGCTATCGAAAAGGGAGCGTTCGGGTCACCCTCGACTAAGGTCATCAACTAATAATTTACTAAGTGATTTCGAGATGGGATCGTGCAATATACTATCACTTTAGGTCAGAAAGAATCTTAGAAAAATGGCAACAAAGCAGTGATTGCACATTTCTCAGTGCATTAAATGTAATTTTGTGTCAAAACAAGGACATCCCTTTTTTACGAAGTGGTTTCACTTCTCAGCAAGGATGAAGTCGGCCTATTCTAAAATTCGTTGACAGGATAGCAGAGAGTATTAATAGTTATGAAAAATACCAACTTTAAATACTATGTGTAGTCATCTCAGCTGACCACAAAGAGAAACTGACCAAGGAGAAGATAAATACCAGTGACCTGGCTAGGAAGCTAAAAAAGTGTCAAACATGAAGTTGATAGTCGTGTTTATTACTGTGTAACACAGATTTTGTGCCTATATAGTGTTGTTTTCTAATTAATGACGTGTTATAGAATTAAGAGAAAAATTCTATTATGTCTTCAAAATTTGACCTATTCACGAATATATATATATTCAAATTTTGTTTTAGATACTAGAATAAGTGTACTTTGAAATTTACCTACTTCTAAATGAAAAACTGAATTATCACGTTTTGATTACACAAATTCAGAATGAATTCTAAAAAAAAGCAACAAAAAAAAAAGTGAATAAGAATTAACAAGTGCACTATATTAAATTTCATAATGCTAGTCAATATTTGTAAAATTTTCAGGATATGAAAGATGCGAAGAAAAAATGTATAAAGACTGAAGCTTTATATTTTTTCATTTCACAAATAGTTGGCGCGATTTTTTTGACTCGCTTGAATTTTCTTCCTTAATAATTAAGTGTCATCATTGCTATAACAAACAATAGTGGCGGTAATGAATCTCCTCGAAAGAGGTCTTTTTTTTTCACCTCTGCTACGATTTTTTTCACTGTTGTGAGTTCCACTTTCCGGTTTTCTATTGGCTCTCGTGATGAAGTTTATGACTTATTTTGATATCTTGAAGATTTTCAGACATTCTGTTATTTATGTTTGTGGAACCAACATGTTTTTTGTTGTCTATCCATGCTGTACATACATTTTCCGCCAATTTTTTTTTTTATCACTATTAGAGTGTATTAGTCTCTATGTCAGATCACCTGTTGCACTTGTTCTTTAGCAACACCGTTTCTATTCTTCTGGAAATAACCCACGGCTTTCAAACGACAGGTATATTTCTTCTTTTATTTGTGCAGTTTAAGATCTTCAACAAATTAAGTAAATACGTTATTGGCCAGTACTGGCCTAGGTCTTTCTGGGTCAGGGTAGTTTTATCTTTAACCATCTATTCGGGTATTTTTGCCCATCGTAAGGATTCATTTAGCTGCCGAGAATGATTATCGGTCGTAGATGGATGAAGGTACTGCAGATAGGAGAACCCTTATAATAACAACTCTATTTCTAGCAATAGTCATTGCGAGAGACATGAAAATAAATGCATGGATAAAAAAATCTTTTGAAAGGTCAGTTATGTTTCATGTTAAATGTATAAGGGGATATTAGAAGGGTTTTCGTTATTCATAGATCTTCACATAAAAGTTTCTTACCAGCAATCAAATTTAGGATCTTTTTCTCATTTTTTCCGGACACTAGAAAATTAGGATTTAAAATTTTCTATTTATATTTGTACCTCGAAGGTTTTGTAGTACCCCAAGTGATCATAAAAGTTAATTTTACTGTAATAGGCACTTTATGAGGAGTAATTTGTGTGGTTTGGTTAATTTGTTAAACGGCATATTAACTCATTATGGGTTATTTAATATCGAGATTTGATTAATTTGTGGATGTTTGACAGTTATCAAATTATATTTTCAATGTATTATTACATGTTTTTAATTACACTTCAATTATCAACTGCACACAGTTATATGGCTTAAAGTATTCCTCTCTAATACGAATAATTTATACACAATTATATGGTTTCAAGTAACTATTCCTATTTAATAATAATAATAATAATAATAATAATAATAATAATAATTTGTTTGCTTATTCTTATATTGTTTCAAGTATTCCTATTCATTAATACAGGTTTTATTCAAGGATAAGTTTTAGGAAACATTAATTTCCTTGTTCTGGAGAATCTTCATCCTGGTTTACATTTGCGTCTTTCATGAGATGTAAAAAAGGGAACTCGAATGCCTAAATTGTTTATTTCTTTGGGAAAATGATTGTAATATTTGGTAAGGCGTCTATTTCTGAAGTAAAGTTCTCGTGGTTTGAAAATGTTTGCTATAGTCGTTTGGGTACATGAAAGGGAAACTTTTTCAGAGTTGTCTCCAGTTATCTTCAGTTTTGTCTTTCTTGGGACGTATATACTTTTCTACACGTGAGTTTGCTGGGTTTTCAAGCCCAATGTAAACATGACCGTTACATTCCATCACCGTCTTTAGAGAGAGAGAGAGAGAGAGAGAGAGAGAGAGAGAGAGAGAGAGAGAGAGAGAGAGAGAGAAGCGGGTGAAAGATATTCGTTTTTGATCACGTCTTTTACAACACCGTATTACGAAGCTTCTCTGTGGTAAAGGTAGGTGATTGTCTATTATTTTTAAGGTTTAATAGAATTTTATTATATTTTATTACATTCTCCATTTTCAGTCCGTATTCTCCAAAGCTCCTGTTTCGACTCTTAAAAGGAACTAGCCAAATATCTTAGTCACATGATTTCACGAACACAAATTGCGATTATATGATAAAGATGTTGTTGAATCTGCATTAGTAACCAAGTAACCGTAGCAAGCAAACCAGTCACGTGCATCGGGTGATGAATAAATGGAGAGAAAGAAAAAAAAGAAAAAGAAAAAGAAAAGAAAAGACGATGATAATATTAAAATCCAAGATGGAGAGTCTGATTAATGATCAAACAATATGCTTGAATTGGAATGAATTAGAGGATTAGGTCGAATAATGGAGGATATGGATCGGATTAGATCGGGATCTTTCGTTATTCATGAGATTCGTTTCTAGGGTCCGGCTCTCCGGAGACACTAACCTCCATTGTAGTCAGAGGAAATAAAATATACATAACAAAGTAAGAGGATTAAAAAATGACACTTGAGACAAGAAAATTATGATTTAATGATTTTTCTGACGAATATCCTTATCTCTATTCTGTTTCATAACAATAAATTTGTTTTTATGAAAGCTTCAGTTTACCTTTTTATTTTTTAGTATGGCACAATTCTATCTGTAATGTTCACCTTAATTCCTGACCATTGACAATTCTTGTCTTCCTGGTTTTCAACGTATTTCTGTTGTAACTTCATTCGCAAGGTATTAACATTATATTCAATGAACATTATATAAGTGAATTCAAATCATTTTTTTATAAAAATTTTCTAAACAAATATGATTTTATTATTTCAAGTGGAACATTATACAACCAAAATGGACTTTGTTAGGTATTATTTATTACCACATTTTACAGCAATATAGTTGTTATTTACTAAATTTTATTTAGTTGTTAGTATTTACTAATCTTTGCTTAGTCTGGTGCACAAGTCTCAAGTTATTTCCTGTAACCGTTGTTGCGAAGAGGTCAATTATCTCAGTGTTGCATTGTTCACAAGAGGCATGTATTACAGTTCGATTGTGGGTAGGGATCACGGGATTTCAAACGAATTATCTTGACGAGAACAAATCTCTAATAAATTCTAATTCTAACCTCGGGTAAAACGTCATTTTCAGCTGATTCATTCTTCCCAGCATTTGTGATCAATATTTAGGCACGTTTACTTTCCGATATAAAACATTTTGTTTACCCCTCCCTCTCTGCAGGTATCTTCGATTGACATCTGGTCTTCTTCAAATTTCACACGACGACATGAGGGTCATTTCCGGGTTATTACATTATACACCTGCCTCCAGAGGTCTCTGATTTGGCGATATTGAGTAATCTTATTACATTAGAAGTTAAAACCCTCATCACTGCTTAACTTCAGTGGGCTTTCAGCACTTATTTTGTAAGGAATTTGCTAGGTTCTGAAGTTAAGTGAACGAGAAAAAAGAAGGAAAGAAAAAAGTGCTAGGAGACACAACCTAAATGAATAAAACATTTTTATTTTTCTATTTGAGATAAAAATATAAAAGAAGGCACGGTATTAAAAGAATATATAATTTCTTTGGTTATATATTAATACAATGAAGTTTCAGGTGTTTTTATCGACATATTTAGTCGCCTTTTGACAAAAGCGACTAAATCAGCATTCAAAATTGAGGTTTTCTTTTTCCAACGTTTGGACAGAGACCTTTGACGTCGGTGAAAGATATGATGTATCTCTAAGCCATTAATCAGAAAACGCTTATTTTCTCATTATCGTCTTATCCCTCAATAGAGGGCGCAGTCGGTGTATTCTAAGGAATGTTCGAGTAAAATATTACTACTGTACATCTTACAAAAGCGAATATATTATTATATTAAAAAATGTTGTATTTAGCATTAGAAAACGAAGCAAAAAATAAATAAATGAAAGAATAAAAGATACGCCCATTTATTTAAAACTTTTAACCAAATTTTTGCGACATTTTCAAAAATTACAAAAACTAATGCCTAAAACCATATATTGTAATTGAGCAACATATAAGGAAAATTTTTAAATCATGTGTGTGTGTGTGTGTGTGGTTTGTTTGATTGTTGGTAATTTCTAAAAGTTGGCAGTTTCAACCATTCCCCCAGACAGTATACAAGTATCAAGAAAAGAGAACAAAAATATTTCATGTTGTTTGTATAACATATTCTTACTAGAATTCCTACTGCAAATCTCTTTTATTAACAAATATTAGACTCTTTGCTTTGGTCAGATTAACCCTTAGTAATCAAATGGCTTATATTTCTGCTTGAAACTTAAAAGTACATGTAACCTGAATTTCGGCTGTGGAAACCTTCTTTCTACATCTCTGTTGTCCAGCAACAATACAGCCAATCAGGCTGTTAAATAACAGATTGCAACATGTTGCATTTTCATCTATTTCGAAGCTTGGTCTCAAGATTATGAAGACAAGAGGCGCTGGGAGAAGGGCTCATGAATGAAGGAATTTTTATCGCACAAAGTATTAAAAGAGTTAGAATTCTTGGCAAGGCACCACTCTTGAATGTACTCAGGAAGAGCAACTCCTTATCTGTTCCTCTTCTCATCATGCCACTGCCACTTTATGAGTATCCTCTTTTACCCAGAAACTTAGAACTCAAAAACTGACACACTAAATTGGTAAAAATTGATGGCTCTCAGGTACCTTAGGCTACGATAATTAATTTCTTACCGTATCCAAAATACAAGGTCGATCAATTACGTAACTTGTAATTAAATTTCTAATCAACTTTATCCCTTTCAAGATACTTCATTTAGTAAGTCACTCATCAAAGGAGATGTTCTCATTTCGGAAAAAAACAGAGCTGGAAGTTTTCGTTTTGGTCGCGTTTGGTTGCGTTTTATAGTAAACCATTGTGAGCTATTAAATGTCAAATTCTGTTCACACACACATGCATACACACACTTACAGATACATTCACACACATATTCGTTTTTCAATAAATAGTTTGCAGGCAACAGTATTTTTAAACAAGCCAGAACACATTTGCTTACAATTAAATGGTTTCAAGTATTTCTCTCTAACTCTAATAATTCTATTTAATATTAATCATTTGTTGCCACACAGTTTAAATGGTTTGAAGTATAGCTATCTCAGCGCAAATGACCATCAGCCACCACTTTCTAGATAAAATAGAGTTGGTAACTTGTTTGTCATCAGAGCAATTTAAAGAATATCGTCGGGACAGTTATATAGTTGTTAGGACTTATCATATTCATCCGATTGGTCGGATTGAACCTCTCTGACCGCCCGTCTTGCTCAGTAAGAGCTAAAGTAAAGTGTAATAAGTTACTTGACAACTCCGATTGCCGGGCTAATGACTGTACAGCCATCAAAATCCTGTTCTAAAGCATTACGGGTCACCAACCAGGTGTCCTCGTTGGGGAGGGAGAGCCTTATTCCTTAGTAGAGGTTCAATCGGCATATTCTACAACCCCAGCAGATGGGATGATAGAAGTCTTCAACTGGAACTGCATGCATTTGGTTCGTAAAGACCTGTTGCATGTTTTCAGCTCCCAAATGGCGATTTTGGATCATAATAAACATTTAAGAGATTCAGATGAGCTGTGGTACCACAGGAATATTCATTTGGTCAAATATTGCTGCTTAGAAAGTAATGAGACAGATTTTAAGTTTGTGAAAGAAATTAAATATAATTTTCAGGTTGGCAACTGATTGAAAAATCAACAAATCAATGTCAATTAGTCTCCAGATATTTACACTATCAATCTTTGGTTTGACCCGATGAAAGTTTTCACTTTTGTTTCATCTTCCTTGACTTATGAATACCAATTGACCAGAATAGAAATCACCTTACATTGACTCTAGACCATCCAAAATTACCTTGTGCCGCCTTTAAACCTAGACATAGGACAGAATTTATGTATTAACTTGTTAAATATTTCTCTTCTGTTGTCAAGAAGTTTGACACAGAATTCAAGACTTACATCGTTGAGCTCAATATATTTCCGAATCAAAAAAGGATGAAAAACAACAACAAGAAAAGAACAAAGGCAAAAAAAGTTAATATCACCCCACAAACAAAAAAACAAAGTAGAAATAAATAAATAAGATAAATGAAAATAAATAAAAATACCCCCCACAACTCTCAAGAATTTAAAAAACATTGATGCAAGTTTTATTGTATTATATTTTTTCACATAGATCAAAGGATTTAACTTAATTTAACTTTTAATTTTAAAAAGAAAATCATAGTTGAATGTTTAAAAAATTGTCAATGTTAAATGTATATGCAGTTAGATAAAGACCTTCCTTGCCAACACCATTTCCACTAAGCTATCAATCCAAGAAAAATGCACTAAAAAGTAATTGAAAAGAACCCCCCCCCAAAAAAAAAACAAAGGAAAATATAAACAAAAACAAAATTAAGAAATCGCATCTCAACCGGCTTCACCCGCTCAAATCTCTTTGTCCCATTATAAAAATAAGGGAAAAATCTGTCCAAATATTTCCAGTCTGATGAAGTCTGGCCATTTCTAAACCAATTGTCGTCAATTTTCTGTTTGCAAAGTTTTTGTCACGCTTGTAAATTGGTTATCAGAATAGAATTCTTAGAAAAGCACTTAGAACTAATTTTGACTGACGCATAGAGTCACCGGTGAGAGAGACGTCGGAAGTGGGGGAATCACATTGCTTAAAGAAATTGGGCTATATTGCTGGGTGGGGATATAGCACGCCTTGTGTGCATAGAAATAGGGTGAGGGCTTTGTTTCTAATTTCATTGGCTCCTTAACTACTCAAAAACTGACAAGCTAAATTGGTACAAATGGATATTTTTTCTTCTTTTTTCCCTCAACTGGACACTGCTTGAAAAAGCGAAAAAATTATCCTCAGTCTTGAATTTTTGTTAATAACTCTTTCCGTTGCTGTACAATTCCTACATCTGCCGAAGTCTGGATTTGATACGTCATTTTATTGTCATAGGTTTTATATCAGTCGGCAGTATCGCTCTCCAAAAAGCCACTTTTAAACCATGACAGGCTGTTGGCATCGTTAGAGACCACTAAAGTCTGGCGCTATTGAATCATTTAGGTTACTTGATGGTTTTGTTTTGTTTATTTGTTTAAAAGCATATTAACTCCTTATGGGTTATTTAATGTAAAAGTTTGATTCATTTAATCCAAATATTTGATTGTAATCATAATTATACTTTCAATGTTTCCCTGCATTTTTTAAATTGGATTGTCTACAACACTAATTCAATGAAATAGAATGTTCCTTTGTTTTGCGAATAACTTTTACATTTCTTGTTCGAATTTGTTCAAATTTTGATAGTTTACTCTTAACAGTGTATCAGTTTGATATATGAAATATTCAGGTAATATTTTGCTGACAAACCAGGTTTTCTTTGAAATGCAAAATTTTTGAAATTTGAAGATTGTGAATTCTAGTAACAAAAAGATAAAAAAATGTTGTTTTTTTTATTGAGAAAAAGTATTTATCAATGAATACACTTTGGAAGAACTGCATTTAGTACACTTAATACTTTGCTGTTTCACCTTTTGAACTTATCAGTTCTTTTATTCCTTCTGGTAACGAATCGATTAAATGATGACCAACCTTCAGAGACACAATTCACTAATGACTTTCTACAATTCTTTGATGAATTGTATTTTTTCATCGACTCTTGAGGATTCCTCATACATTTTTGCTGGAGTTGCATCCAGGCTACTTACAGGTATTCTATTTTCCCTGAACAATTATTTTGCAGATTTAGCTGTATAAGGCGTAGTGAGGTTATGCTGGAAGATGAATTGATTCCAAATTTGTCCTCAATTGTTTAATGAAATGATCGAGGAAATCCTGATAGACATATCATTAATCGATCATTTCAAAAAGCAGATATTTCTGACAACGATGGCTGACATGCAACCCCAAATAATCACAGATTGAGGGAAATTTACGCTTGTTTAACGCATTTGGCATGATAACGTATAATCATGTCGAATAACTTTATCCAGACTCGGGGGCCACGATCACCGAAGGAAATATAGAATCTTGATCGATTACTGAAGATGATTAGGTTCCACTGATCATCAAACCAATTTTGATGATCACAAGACATTACTGAACACTTTTGTTTCTATTTAAATGTTTGTAGTGTCTTTGAAATCAGTATCCCGCTGTCTTATCAGAGCTGGAGTGTTGAAGATCGAGAAACAGCTCCACCAGTATCATTCCAGGCTTTGGAAATTTCCCCTTAATAGGTAAATCGATTGAAAATAAGGATCCTATTCAGCTGACGTTCATCTCAAGTTGTTTTCTTGGGTTTGGAACTGAGGTTGGACGCTTCGTCTTGTTATCTTTGAGACAGAAAACAGAGCATTACATCTGGAAAGATATCTGTTTGACGACAGCGTGTCATAAACACGCTGACGTCATTGACGTTGGCGGAAAACTTCGCCCGTTGCCTGCCGAAACAACCGTTTGAAGTGGAACGTGGGATAAGATACGAAGTCTATGTGAGCTCTTCTAACATACTATCAAAGAAGGATCTACCTGGATTAGATGGCTCCCTATATTTCCAAGTCTACATCTTCCTCCCAGTGGGATCCAGACCAAATCTCTCGGCCAAATCGAACATGAAGTTGATCAGACTGCTTTCATATCCGAGGAACCCACTTACTCTCTATTCGATTATAATTTAGGGTCAAGGATAGCATTCCAATCCCTCACCAGAACTAATAGTCCCGAACCCGAAAGAAGCTGTTCCAACGACCGAAACAAAGAGAGCCACTCTCGGGGGATGTTGGGCGTATAAACTGCCACTACCCGGAAGTTGAAGCCTTTCACGGTAACATCAGCCACAACCACAAACGCCCCGCCACACCAGTAAATACAACATTAACATCCGTGTTCAGGCTGCGTCTAATTAGCAGAGAGGCCCCAGTGTTGAGACGATAGCCAACTGTTGAAAGGACGACATAGTTGACGTCTAGTTATCCTTCTCGCAAATGGAGTTTCCTGCGCTGCAGCAATATTTACACTGCGGTTCTTGAATACACTAAGCACTTTCAGAGTAAAGCGTAGACCCCTCATTCCCCGCGCATTTATGCTGGCAAGCAAGGTTAAGAACCATACGGACTTACCTTTCTTATTCAGCGTTCACCACAGGCTGGAAATCCTTCGGGGTGACGATGTCGACGGCTTGTTCGAAGGATCTAGTTCCAAGCTCAGTGGTTACTCGGCCGTCATGGGAAATTTCGCCGACATTAGGGGGACATTTTAGTTTTAGTGCTCTGTCGGAGGAGGGGTAAGCATAAACTGGGACTCTCCCTGCACAATATTGAACCGTTTTTTAAGGGAAGGGTGGTTTCAATCAGCCAACGTTCGGCTCGACCTCCTCGTCTTCCTCAATCGTCTCTAACACTCTAGAGGCCCGCGCCTTGCTGACCAAACGAAAGTGGTCACCCTGGAAGCATTGCTAAAGTTAAAAGGATTGTCCACCTTCTTACTGCCAACAGTGTCCAATTTTAGCAATGATTTTAGAGCTCTCTGCACTTGGTTCAAGGGCTCGACACCTTACAAATCTCCTCCCTTTCGGCTTTATCTTTTTTCCCTCTTTTTGACATTTTCTTTCAGAGGGAGACTGTTTACCACCAGTCAGCTCTACGGTGACGTTGTAGATGTTGATCAATGGCTCCCTGGTGCTCGGATTGCAGTTTATAGGACTTAGTGGTTATGTCCTTTTGAACAAGTTTCACAACCTCCTCTACTAAGGGGAGCAATATGTCCCATGTTGTATAACTCCCCCAGCATAAGTATATCGCTTGGACTCCATTACTTAGTGGAGTTTTTCCACTATCTCATTTTTCAGGCCAATAAGGCTTTTATTCTTAATTTCGGTGTCTATGTCTAATGGTAATTCCTTGGAAGAACTGCCCATATCCTTTCCTTGCCTGCCTATGCTTCACCTTCTCTTTCCTTGTTCTCGTTTGGGTCTCCGGCTCAGCTTCTGTACTCTTCTAACGAGCTCTCGGGAGATATTGGGTCAGCGCCCGGAAGCAGTCCTTTTTTAGGGGGTTCCATCTTTGGAGCCCTCGCGAAGGTTCCACTCTCTTCTACAGAACAAGAGTTCCCCATGAGGACTGGGCAGAACCCGTGATGCCGGTGGTTTCATCCGATCTATTTCTCCGACCGAATAGAAGTCCATTAAACCCCTAAAAATCAGTATTAGGCCTATCAGGAGCCTAGAAATAAAGAAAACTCCCAAAAGGTTAGTAAAATGGCCGTCTGCTGGAGAAATCGACGAAATTGACCGGTCTAAGCGTCTGGACGAAAAAAGATTAAAATAAAATCTCCCACAGCAGTCAAAACAATATTTGGCAAAAATAACGAACAAAACATTTGGACAATATTATGCTTAAACACGGAATATTTCACTCTTTTTTTTTACCATTACTTTGACCTTGAAAATACTCACGAAAATACCTTATATGTAAATTACCTAATGTGTAAATCATTACATAAATGTAAATCATCAGGGAGGAAATGTCAAATTATTTCCATGTATTGAATTGATATACTTTTAAGTTTTAACTTCCTAAATTTAAACAAATTCGAGTCAGTAATTTGAAAGTTATAAAGAAAAAAACAACAGAATATTCCATTTCATTGAATTGGTGATGTATAATCATTTGTTTGCACATTAATATATAATATGAAGTATTTCTATATTATGGTAAAAATTTATAATACAAAAAATTGGCAGACCTGATTGACTACTGTAAAGATCCGACCCTGAAGACGGAAAGGGAGTTGTCATAGATCCTTAATAAGAACAAAGATTTCATACCACAAACGGAATACAGACAGCTAACACCACACTACCACACCACCACCACACATATATGACCTTCCTAAGATTCATAAAGATGGTATTCCATAAAGACCTATTGTCATCAACAGAGGTTCGGCATGTTACCCATTGAGCTGCTTCTTTCTGAAAAATAGTCTCTCCACTGACGGGTAAGTCCTCATTACATGTTAAAATTTCTGGCCACTTCGCGGAAAAAACCTGCAAGGCCCTATTTATTCCAACCAGATGACGAGCCTAGATGTAGTAAACCTGTTCACGAGGATACTCATTGATGAGACACTAACAATGGTATGAGATAAGTTGGCAGCAGATACCTCGCCGGAAGAATGCACCAGTATCCCAATAGATAAATTGATGAAGATGAAATCACCGTTGTCTCCAGTATTGACGAATATATACTTGGAATGTCCCATGCAGTTGTGGTACAGTATACAAAAGTGAGACATATCGCCCACTAAAAGTAAGGCTAGAGGAACATCGAAAGCAGTATGTCGGATAGAGGTCGAAATGTCAAGTATGGCTGACCATATATGGAAAGAAAAAGGAAAACATCTGCTCTTTTGGTATCAAGTTAAAGTAATTGACAGGGAAAACACTGGAAGATGAGACGTCTTAAAGAATCAGTGCATATGTTGCACTACAGTGACCTGTTGAGTAGACCAAATATAGAGATGAATATGATTTGGGAACCATTAATCAAAATCATATCATGTGATATGAGCTAGGGTTAAAAAAAACCCTCTGATATGACTGTAGAGAGGAAGAGCTCAGTGGTTGCATCAACATTAGGTTTATAAAACCCAAAAATCCACTCTGAATTGTCCACTTAGAAGACATGGCACTGTAGATATCCGTTTGGTTGGAAAGTACTTCGGAGTGAAATCATCTGGAGGTTGCAGGTTCAATCCAAACTACAGATAAGAATAACAAGGAATACTTACAGTAACTTAACACTTGTACCTGGTCGTGGTTAACAGAATTGGAACAGTCTACAGATCAAATAAAGGGTTCAGTTCGAGGTTCTGTGTGGACTCCGAAATTCAATATGAAACACATGAAGAAGGCTGAAGGACTATCAGCCGAAACGTTGTATGATAATAAAGACGAGATCAATAATCCGAATATTTAAAAAAAACAATTATCAAACTTCATCTCAGAAATTCAGAAAAATAATTTATACACAATTATATTGTGTCATTATATTGTGTTCCTGTTAAATAATAATCATTTTTTATAGTACAGTTATTTGATTAAATTATTCCAATTTAGTAACTTTCAAATAGACCTGTAAATGGGATCGTGTCACGTAATACCTCTCCGGGTCAGAGAGGATCTAAAAGTAATGGCAACGAAGGGGTCACTCCTTACTCTCCTTGTACCGGATGCATTTTAGTAATGGCAACGAAGGGGTTCACTCCTTACTCTTATTTGTATTAGATGTAATTTAGTGTTTTACCATTCTGCAGCAGATATTATTATTATTATTATTATTATAAATCCCGTCAACAGGATAGCAGAGAGTAGTTGCGGTAGTAGTAGTAATAATGTAAAAATACTAACCTTAAATACTATGTGTAGTCGTCTCAGCTGACAACAAAGAGAAACTGACCAAGGAGAAGATATATCAGGGACCTGGCCAGTAAGCGGAAAAAGTGTCAAACATGAAGTTGATAGTCGTGTTTATTACTGTGTAACAGATTTTGTTCCAATGTTGTGTTATTTCCTATTTATTGATGTGGAATAAATTTAAGAGAAAAATACTATAATGTCTTGAAAATTAGACCTATACACGAATATATATGGAATTTTATTAAAACTGCTTTTATGACGAGAACAGAAGTACTTTGAAAGTGGAGTAGACCTTTGGGATTAGACGTTGGTGTAAGAGGCCTTGAATAGGAGCCTGACCAATAGATGCATTTGTGTATCATCCCTGGGTCATCCATTTGGGCATATTGTCCTCGGTAGAGGATGCAGTCGGTGTAATTTAAGCCCCACCAACACAGTGACTGAACAGTAGTACTGATCGTGTGACAATTTGTATGAAAATTTAAAAGCTCTGCTTATTTCCCGTTTTCCAGAACACTATATAATTCATTCTATCTTTACTTGCCAACCCATCATGATTCTTTTTAAACATTTCAACAAATTTTAAGTACTTTATCAGACTATTGGAAAATCACTTTTGTCTCTTTTTCCCCTGTCAAATTGCTGCCCATAACGTTCTTTCTTCTCTCCTTTCTCTACTTCCACCCTTGTTATTTTTCTGTCTGTTCTTATTCTGTGTCTGGAAATTTTTATTCCACTCTCTCTTTGTCTATAGATAGTATCGCTCATAAATAAATACTCACCAATCATTAGAAAAAATGATAATTCATTCTAAACCCAAAATACCAGGATTTTACTATTTTTAGAGAAATATCATAAAATCCAAACGTACATTATTCCGTATTATTCATTATAAAATTCTATAACATCGAAACACTGAAAGCAAAAATACATTAAAGTCTTCGATAAGTTCGCGCTCCTTTCCTACAGATGGCGTTTCTAGAACTGCATGCGTGTAGTTTTAGATGGTAACGCATCTATAAGGAAGTACTATAAGCAAGCTTGAAATTCAGTGAATGTCATTTCGCCGATTGCAAACAAATTTGTTTTTCATAGCATTAAACATGTCGGATTTTGCTGTATTATTTTATTCAAAAGAAATCTGCAGCTGAAGCACACAAAATTCTTGTGGAGACTTACGGCGACCATATTTTGTTAGATACCAAAAAATGGGTCGACTCATGGTTAGCCTCAAAAGACGTGTTGTTTTTCCGACGTGGAATTCAAATGCTGCCAGAAAGATGGTCGTGTTTATTATTGAGTAACTGGGAAAAATAGTGGCCAGCAATGGACAATACTTTCAATGATATGTTTCAAACTAATTTTGAAAATAAAACATTACTTTTAATGAAAAATCAGCGAAAATTTATTCAAGGTCCAAATAATTTTGTAATAGTCCCAAAACATGAATATGTAATAGACCTAAATTTGGATATGTAACGGTACTGCCGTCCTCATCAAACACGGGATTGATTCTGTTTCCAATCAGCTGACCGTTCCGTTGGTCAGTTAAGTTTTCAGATGACACTACTAATCCGCTATCTGCCCACGTTGTGTTTTTTTTTAGATCCAGACAACAGATCAGTCGCTAACCGGAGTCGCTGGTCAATTAGTAGACGGATGAGACCGCACTATTAAGTAAGCAAAAAAAAAAGTCAACGTTAAGAGATAGACAAAAAATACGGTTTACAAAAAAAACAAAAACAATACTTAGTACAAAAAAGTCTTTTCGAAAAAGATACATATGTGTTCACCCATCCAGTAGGTGGTAAGTTTTAGTCGGAGAGCAGTTCACGAAGTAACAGTCTGTCAATTCCTCGAATAATTTTTAGACTTTTCTCTTCTCACTGTCTATAGTCGGGTTGGAGGCAGTTATGTTTGCTTTCCTCAATACTTGACAAGTGCTCATTACATTAAGCTTCTTTGCTTTTTTTACAACCTTCTGTTGTAGTCCTCTTTCTTCGCTTTCTATTCTCAGAGCAGTCTGGTACAAGGTCAGAAACTCAGAGCTTCGGGGAAACTGTTCACCGATTCACGTGCTGCTGTTTCTCTCTGTCTCTTAAATATCATATCATCTCGATTATGCTTCACTTCTTTATCCCCGCGGGTCTGGTACAAGCCTAATTTTAGGTGTCTCAGTATTTAGGCGTCGCAGTATTTAGGCGTCTCCCTTAATTTCTTTAAAAGATTGTCTATCGGTAAGACTACATCACGACCAAACTACATGTGATATATTTTTCTCAGCCTCTACATTCTGGGTAGTCTGACCCAAAGTCAAAGCCCAGAGCGTCGTAAAATCTAGTTGCTTTCTCCCGATGGTCTATGTCAGTAAGGGACAAACCTTATCATTTTATGTATATTTCATCTGATATGTGGCCAGAGGCAAAACAAAAATATCAATTTTCTCTTAATTTGGATTTCAATAAATTTCTGTTGACGTGCACCATATCAGGATTGTTTTAAGAAAATACCATATTTGAATCTGAGAAATAGGTTATTTCAATTTAAAGTTTTCAACTGAGTCACCTTTGATGATTGGTAGTTGGGGCTTTTGATCTGAAATCGCTTTTTCATTTCAAATTGCCCTGAACACGGCGATATGTCAAAACAATTCACTTATCTTTTGACTCCTTTAGTTTAAACAATAACAATATATTTACTTTTCTTTTCCCATCAAACAACTCAATTTTTATCGACACTATTCTTCAAAAATCGATTCAGCCATTACACATTTGTAATATACTACACTATTCTTCCAAAATCTAAGCCGGTTTCTTTTTTCTCTGGTTAATAAAATTTCTCTGACTGGTCTCCGACCTTATAGGGATATAAGAGTTCAAAATAAGATACGTAATAGTCCCAAAATATAATATTAAATATTCTTTAAATAAAAGATTTAATAGTCCCAAAATATGAATATAGAATTGTTCGAAAGTCTGAATATATAATAGTCCCAAAATAAAACGTTTTAGTTCCAAAATATGAATATGTGATATTCTTAAAAACATGTAATAGTCTCAAAATATGAATATGTAAAGTAAAGTAAGTTTGGCGACCGTAGTTGAGGGTGACCCGAAGGCTCCCTTTTCAATGGCTACTACACCGAGATATAAGGGAGCGTGCTACTCCATTCTCTGGATTGCTCCGCTTTACCCTTGACCCTTACCTTATAATGCTGAGTGTAAAGCAATTACCATTTTTTGAGTCTTTGGTATGACTCGACCTGGGATTGAACGTCGATCTCCCGGACCATTGACGAACACTTAACTCATTAGTCCCAAAATAAATAGATCTTTACGTATTACGTAATTTTTATTAGGTATTATTTATTACCAAACTCCACAAGTAATAGAATCCTGGTATATTTTGCGGAGAAGAAAATAAACGTTTTTAAAAAAAATCTATGGGTGTATTTATATATTTATTTATGTATAATATCGTACAATGCATGTAAACAATAAAATACTGCTTTGATGATGGTCAGTTAGACTGGAAGGGTTGTACATCATGTGCATGTTTCTTTTTATTTTCTTCTTTATAAACTGTCTGCTTTATCACCCAAACTATTTGATGTATATATATATATATATATATATATATATATATATATATATATATATCAAAGAGTTTGGGTGATAAATCAGACAGTTTATATATATATATATATATATATATATATATATATATATATATATATATCAGTCACTAAATTCATTGGCTTTGTATCAAACTTAGATATACATACGGTCTATCACCAATTGTGAGCACTCTTTATTCATAACAATTGCACTCTATATAACTATATAACTATGACTATATATATGTATATATATATAAAGTTTCATAAGGAGAGTATGATTACACTATATGGTAATTCATAATTTACTGTTAAAGTTGTGGAGTTCCTAAAATATTGTATATGAAATAATGAGCTTTTCCGTCCTATTGAGTCCAACCAATTCGATTGTTATCTGTTTTCCTCAATTCTTTAGAACGCCATTTATTCAATATTGTATTCTTCGAAATTTCTCAATTTTCCATGTTGTGTTTGCAGTGAGTCCGGCTGTAACTTTTAATGCCAGACAGCTTGGTAATTTTTTTTTTCTTTCTTTTCATTGCAGTGAATAAAGTGGAGGAAACTTCTTTTTAATTAGAATATCTTCATATTGAAATTGGTTCGTAGAATAAATATTTTTAGTTGGTTTCCAACTGTTGTATTTAGCTCTTGTTGAAACATGTGACAATTTTTATAGCATATTAAACCGGCATATCAAATTTTATGAATTCTAATCTGATTTTCTATTCACAAATAATATATTTTTTATGCAGCGTTACAATATGACTTTTTTTTTGTTTTAGCTTGCATGAAATGACTGAAAAGAAGACATTAGAAAAAAAATACACGCATAATTACTATGATAATCCCTGTCTGAATGATAGGATTATTTACGTATGGATTAGTAGTTCTGTTTAGTTAGGATCGGTTCACTCTGCCTACGAATAAACTGTCACCCATCGCTACTTCTGTCAATGATAATAATTCCTCTACCAAGTCATCTAGTAGGGATTAAAATTTAATATATTCATAAGACATACGATACAAATGATAAGCAATACTTGAAAACATTTAACTGTGTGCAAGTTGTTGTATTTAGAATATCTATAACTCTTTACAAATAACTATAATTCTAGTTACTCGAAATCATATAATTGCTTAAAATACTTGAAACCATATAACTAAATGGAAAAGGGTGATTATTATTTGTAAATGAGAATAGTTACTTAAAATCAAATAATTGTGTATGAAATATTACTATTACTTAAGTGGGTACCCCTACAGATTGGTGTAGCACCATGGTAATCACCGCAACCCCCCCAAAAAAAACGGGAAACCAAGGAGAACGGTAGACTACCAACATTTAAATTCCCAATGCAAGCGGGAGACACACCACACTAGCTCCCCATTCCAAATCTCACTCCAGGTACCACCAAACACAAAGAAAACTGTCCTGGACGCGGTGGATGGCTACCATTCAATACCCCTAGATGAAGAATCTCAACCTCTCACGACCTTTATCACAGAATGGGGTCGTTTCATGTATCTCAGAATGCCCCAAGGGTATGTAGCTTCGGGTGACGCCTATACACGAAGGTACGATGAGATAATTAAAGACATCCCACGCAAAATAAAGGTTGTTGATGACACCCTCCTTTATGACAAGACCATAAAAGACGCCTTCTACCATACCCTAGACTACTTATCACTATGCGAGACGAATGGAATAGTCATCAACAAAGATAAATTCCAGTTCTGCCAAGACGTAGTCCAATTCGGAGGCCTCCAAATAACACCAACAGGAGTGACCCCTTCTAACAACTTGCTGAATGCAATTTCCAGCTTCCCAAGCCCTAAAAACATTCCAGATGCAAGGTCCTGGTTCGGGCTTGTCAACCAAGTAGCATGGGCATACTCATTAAGCCCTATAATGCTACCATTCCGAGAACTTGTAAAAAAAAATTCCAACTTCGTTTGGAATGAAGGTCTCGAAAAAGCATTTCAGCAATTAGAAATTATAGTGGGGCTAGTAAAAAAAGGAGTCACCCCTTTTGATATAAATAGAACGACCTGCTTAGCACCTGACTGGAGCAAGGATGGAATGGGCTTTCTACTGTTACAGAAGCACTGCACATGCCCCACCGAGAAAGCCCCAGTGTGTTGTCCTGACGGGTGGCACATTGTATTTGCCGGCAGCAGATTCTGCACTGACGCAGAGCGCCGATATGCACCCATCGAGGGCGAAGCAGCCGCTATCGCCTGGTCATTGGAAAAATGCCGCCTATTCATCATAGGCTGCCCAAATGTGATAGTCGTAACCGACCATCAACCGCTTACGGGAATATTTGGTGACAGGGACCTTGGCAAAATAAACAACCCACGCCTCTTCAGACTTAAAGAGAAGTGCCTAAAATATCACTTCACAATTCAACATGGCGCTGCGAACAGGATCCGACCTGACTGACTGGGAGAGCATATTCACCAATGCAGGCATAACCACGGCCTCTGCAAAGATCTATGCGCAGACATTTTCAAGCGAGGGCATCACAAGGGACACTATGCATATGCTGGACCGGACGATGCTCAAGGAGCTCGGTATAAAGAACATGGGAGAAGTACTCATCATACTAAAGTTGGCCAAAGAAAATCCGGCATCACCAACCACTCATGTAAAACCGACCGCCAAGCCTCCTCAGCTTAACTCAGAAATGACACCACAGCAGTTTCGGAAATTTAAGATAGATTGGGACGTATTTACAAAGATGACCAACCTTTCTGACACACAAATGAACGTCCAACTATACAACTGCGCCGAAGAAACTGTCCAGAACTCAATTATCAACACCTATCCTGAGTTCTTCAACGCGGACCCAAGCAAACTACTAGACATGCTTGAGGTTTTGGTCACGATGAAGTCCAATCCCATTGTACATAGAATCTCATTTTCGTCCATTGCACAAGGCGATGGTGAGCCCGTCAGTGATTACCTGATTCAACAAAGAACAATTATAGCTATAATTGTTTAAAAATGAATATCTTCAGCTACTTGAAACCATAGAATTGTTGGCAAATAAGACCGATTTCGGCATTAAATAACTCAGTATGGGTTGATATCCTGTTAAACCAACCAATAACCAACCAATAAATCTATTAAATAAACAGAAATAAAAGTAAAATGTAAGATAAAGTATCAAAGAAGAAGGGAAAAAAATCTGGAAAGGAAGCTTGGTTGTCGAAGTTTCATCAAATGAATAAACACCTGGATAGTGCCCCTTGTAAATACCTGGATAGTGCCCCTTGTAAATACCTGGATAATGCCCCTTAAAATGGACAAGAAAGGAACACAGACAAATAAACCAAAGAAAAAGAAAATTTTGGTCAATGCATAAAGCGTACACCCGAGAGATGATATAGATAGAGGTTAAGAAAAGGAGAAGGAAGTGGCTACTCCAGCTCCGTGGAATTGCGTAGACCCCAAAATTCAAGGACTCGTGAAATAGACAAAAAGAGCAAACAAAGACTGATTACAATAACAGTAGCAACATAAGATCAAAGAGAAAAACAACAAAATCTTGAAAAAGGTTTGGTTTCTTTGTTTAATGGCATATCAACCTTTATAGGTTATCTAATGCCAAAGCTATTCTCCTTGAAGAACAGTAGTGGTACTATTTAACCTCATAGCTGGGAGGATAAGGGTGTTCAATACCTTTCCCTAGGGTATTTGCCCGAAAGTGAACGTAATAGCGCGACTTGAGTACGAACTCACTAACTACGATTCCATCACTTTAACCATTACACCACGAGGACACCCCTGGAAAAAGAAACAACAATATGGATTGTTTGGTTAATTTGTTTAATGGCATATCAACTTTTGTTGGACAATGTATTCAAGAGAAACAATTGAATAGATATTTCAAGCGACAAACTGGGGATATTGCAGATAAAATGACTAAGAAATGGAAGCCTCAAGAGAGAAACAGAATCTCTTTTAATCGTAGCTCAAAATAATGCCATAAACCAATTATATCAAAACCAAAATCGATAATACACAACAGAATGACATGTATATGTCATGTGGTGACAGAGATGAAACGGTTAATTACGAGAAAATGTAGTAAACTTGCACAAAAGAAATTCAAGACTATGCATGACTGGGTGGGAAAGATTATCAACTGGAAATTGTGCAAGAGATTAAATTTGACCATACAACCAAATAGTATATGCACAACTCAGAATTCGCCCGCGAAAATGAGACATAGAATTCTCTCTGACTTATAGATACAGATAATCTATTCCCGGCCATAAGATTAGACTTAATGTTGATTAATCAGAAGAAATGAACTTATCCTCAAGTGGATTTTGCTGTTTTGGCGGACCACAGAGTAAAAATGAAAGAAAGCAAAAAGATAGATAAATACATGGACCTTGCTAGAAAGCTAGAAAATAAATTGTGAAACATGAGTGACGGTGATACCCATTGTAGTTTGTCCACCAGAAACAGTTCATAAAGGCTTAGAATAAAGTCTGGAGGAAATGGAGATCATTGTTAGAATTGAGACAATACAGACTAGAGCACTATTGATATCACCGAGAATACTGAGAAGAGTCCTAGAGGCCTGAGGAGACTTGCTGTCACTCTGATTCCAGTGAAATATCTTCAAGCGTTAGCTGGTGGAAAAAACTCAAAAGGAGCGAGACAATTTTATCATCCTTTGAAAACAAATACACCTTCTATTAACTATTCTTGATATAAATAATTTGCGCAGTTATATGATTTTAGTACTCATCTGCAATATTTTTACTTTTCAACCGACATATTTGATCCATTGATAGAACCCTAACTTGTTCTGTTACTCTAATTCAGAGTTGACCAGGGAGTAAATGCAAAAGAAAGAGAATTTCCAATCCCCCAGACCTTCAAACCTGGAACCTTACCACTGAATGCAGTTAAATGTCTTATCTAGGACACAACAGCATTAGAAGCTGTCGTTATTTTGTTTGCATAGTTTAGCATAAGGGTAAGTAGTATGAGGTATCCATTGGGCATCTTCAATCTTACAACCAATGACTTAGTAGTCAAGATTGTTGACCATTATTTTATCATATTTACCAACCCCTCCGCTCGGGCAGGATATGACACAAGGTCAATTTTTAAGCGGAGTTTAACAGGTTTGAATTCAGAGTTTTCCTTCTCCTAGACTAGTTGCCTCACCAAGGCTGAATAATCTAGTCTGCCCTACTATTTACCCATATTTACCCATAGCTGGAGGGAGAATAATTGGATTCATACCTTTCCCAAGGGTATTAGTGCTATGTGAAATGCAATTAGTCTTGTCCAGGATTTGAACTCGTGTCGCCGAGTCCATTTCCTACGACGATAACCATTACACCAGGGGCACCTCCATTATTTTATGCAAGGTACTAGGAGTAGTATTTGTTGTAGTCTGTATTCATGTATTGACCCAACCCCTCCACCACAAGCAGACACAAGGTCAGTCTTTTAAGTGAAGTACAACTGGTTTGTATTCAGAGTTTTCCTTCTCGTAGACTTACCAAAACTAAAGAACCCAGTATATACTACTATTTACCAAAACCTAGTAGTGGTGGTAGTGATGGTGGAGGTGGTAGTAGTAAAGGTAGCGTAGTTACAGGATATAGCCTTGAAGACTTCCCGGGAGCAATGGACGATATAGACGTGTGGCGAGAGAGGTCAGGGAGATCCGTGCTGGCAACGTGATATGATGATGATGATAATGATTTTCATTCAACTTTGATTTTCTCTTGTTTCATATAAAACTTCTTTGAGTGATGATTTCTTTTCAGAACGGATTGTTTGAAGTTAAAGTGCATGTCAACCCATCAAGGATAATTTTATGCTTAGAGGTTACGTCGTCTACATTGTTCATTTATATTTACATTGTTTTTATTAGTTTTTTTGCAAACGGTTATACGGTATCACGTATTCCTATCTAATACTAATAATTTTCAAACAAATCTATTTAACCCATTCTGGGTCAGAGTGGACAATGGAGTAATGGAAAGAAAGAGCTGAAAGCCCTCAAGAACTCCAGATATGGAGCCTCACCACAAGACAGTTTAGTGTCATATCCAGGACACATTTTTGTAGAGGTTTTACTCCTATTCAGGAGATACAGTCAGCGTCTTCGAAGTTCCACCGACAGAGCAGGTATTTTTACCGCTTTTTAAATAGTTTTTTTCATTACTTTATGCTTGCCTGATATTTTTTTCCTGATTTTACTGGATGGTCCCTAACTTTAATCGGAATCAATAGAACGTTGCTTAACTCCCATAATACAATCGCAACTTGTGTTTTAATGTGTAAGCATATTTATATAGAACAGCGTAGAAGAGTTCATAGTCGCTTTTGTTTTGTACGATGATCAAAGCCATCTCGCTTGATGGGATCTCCGAGCAATCATTAATTTCCACCCCTTAATTAATATTGACAGATATTAATTGCTTGAAATTTAATAAACCTAAAGGGATTCAGAGTAAATAATGGTATTAAATTTGATTGAAATAATTAATTTGTCAACAAAATTATCATGTCACCCGAAAAAGGAGGATAGAATTCAAGGAGATGGGTGTTCCCCGATCACGCATGGTAAGTATTAGAGAGGTGCAAAAATAACTGTCTTTTTGTTCGATTTTAACTCGTTGCTTCCTGTTGAGTACGACACCACATATCTGTCTGAGTAGAGTAGTATTGTAAAGTCACAGAATAAATACTATTAATACGGATCAAAGTAAACTACTACTACTACTACTAATAATAATAATAATACTATTGATAATAATTGTAATAATAATTTTAAAATGGAGTAGTTTTCCTTGGAAGGTATTTAGGGCCCTGGCTAAAGTGTCCAAAAGATGAGCTCAGGAAACCGGAATACACAAAAAGAAAATTGATGACGCACAAGGCCGAGAGATGATGTTGACAGACTGTATGTTAAAAAAAGAAAGAAGAGAACTTGCTAGCATCGAGTAGTTCAGGTAATTGAGGAATACAGAGAAAGAGTAAAGATTGATTAATTAACAGAGAAATAAGGTTAGGACTAACAGAAAAACACGAAGTATAAAATTGAGAAAACAAAAATAGGAAGATAACAATGACATAGACATTTCAAAAGACAATCAAAGGAAATTGTGTATGAGATAACATGAACATCACATCAGGATAAAAGAATAAAACCATATAATAAGCGGATGAGGCAAACTGGCACAGAAAAAGTAGAAGGGCAGACATGACTGAGTGGGAAAAGTAATCTACTGAGAATTGTTCAAGAGACATGTTTTCAAATACTGACAAATAGTATTCATAAACTAGAATCTGATTTGGAGAGCAAGACGAACAAAATTCTCTGAGATAGCAACGGATCACTTAATCCCAGTTCAGAAGATTATACCCGGCAGAGAGAATGTGTTGAGGAGATTACAATATACACATAATAAACGATTACAGCAAACAAACTGAGAAGGAGTTCAATAGCATAGGCAACAGTGGGGTGTGTGTGAAGGTAACTTAAAAAGAACTGTGAAAGTGACTGACGTTTAACCATATATACTGGTGGCATATGAAAAAAACAGAATCTGTTCAAGAAAGTGAAACAGAAAACACTCTGGAATTTGGAGATAGAAACTCTTTACCCGATCCCAGCTATTGGACAATTTTTTGTCGACAATATCAGAAAAACGAAATAAATAACGAGACACTGTCAGACATATGAAAAAACAAACTGTGGAAGATGAAATTGTGATTTGTTGCAGTTATAGTTGGGACACACGGAACAATTCCCCCAAACTTGGAAAAGAAGCAGAGGAAATTGAAGCCCCAAAGAAAAACTGAGACCGCCCAAAGTGCTGTATTGTTGGAATCAGATAGGAGTGTGGGGAAAGTTCTGAAGAGCTGCGGAGACTTGTTGTTGGTCGGACTTCAGTTAAGACCACCAGTTACACCTGATATGAAAACTAGCGAAAACTGCAGCAAAATACAAGGATGAATGAAGATCAGTGAAAGAATTGAAACTATCCTGAAGACAACACAATTGAAATCAGCAAGAATACTTAGAAGGGTCTGGGATATTTGAGTGGATTT
This sequence comes from Sepioteuthis lessoniana, assembly GCA_963585895.1. Lineage (NCBI taxonomy): Eukaryota > Metazoa > Mollusca > Cephalopoda > Myopsida > Loliginidae > Sepioteuthis > Sepioteuthis lessoniana. The sequence goes on from OY757942.1 coordinate 24,872,741, forward strand.
GTTGCCACTCATATTTCAGTGAAAAAAAAAAAAACTATGAAGATAAAAACAACAAATCAACTGAGAGACATCAAAAGAAAAAAGGACAAAAGAAGATAACAAAAATGTAATCAATTCTTAATTCAAAAGCAATCCTGCATCCAAAGAGTTTAGGAAAAGGGTGATATAAATCTGGTCAGAATTCGTTAATTTAATTGAAGCTAAAGACTTGTCGATCAAGTGAGGTTGATTTTAAAGAAAGGCTGGTTTTCTGACTTTGAGATATTAGAATTATTGTAACAATTAAGTCAGGAAGAATAGAGATAAGAAGAGCTTTTTATATGAGCTGAAACACAAAATATTAAAAGCAAAGTACAACAAAATCCGACATCACATCAACGGGAAAATGTAGAGTTTATTAAAATATCATGAGTGAAAAGAAGTTTACATAACCGTCCGCTGGGGAACAGAACTGGAAAAGAGTTAAAGTAGAAACTGAAAAGGTAAATAAATTATCAAAAAAATATCCCAACGGACAACATCGAACTAGACGAGTAAATTTATGCAGGAACAACAAAACTGGTGATAAAATTCGGATCTCTCTAAGAGAGCCGAACTGAAATATAAAAGTTGGATGTGAATTGTGGTTTAAAAGACAAATAAATAAACTGAAAGAACAAGCGAAATGACTAAAGAAGGAAAAATACACAAGGATTAATTGGAATGAAAAGACAAAACAGCAGTCAAATCTGAGTATACAACTAAAAGATAAAGATCAAAAGTTATTAATGAAAGAAGAAAATCTCAAAAGATACCTGGACAGGGTCAAGCAAACAAAAAGAGAGCTTCCAAAATAACGGAAGAAAATTTTACTGATGGAGAATGAACAAGGACAAATCAGCAACCGGATGCAAAGGAAACAAAATGATTTTGGAGAAAAATATGGGAACAGAAAGAACATAATAGAAATACTAAATGGATAAATAACATGAAAAAAGTACGAGTACTTGAAAAAGGCGAACGTACATATCAATTCACTTGGAGCAAAACTAAAGAAAATACTGAACTAGTAAATGCCAGGCCGTGATACATGGATTCTGGTCTATCCATAACTGACTGGCTCTGCAAGGGAGTAAATGCCTCGAAGAAGCAATCATCCCCGAATGGATGAAGTAGAGAAAAACTACTCTGATTCAGAAGGACCCCCCAAAAAGGAAACAACCGTAGCAACTATAGATCGATAATGTGTTTACCTATGATGTGAAAAATTCGAACTGAACAGATAAGAGAAGAAACTCTTGTGTTCTTCGGATTATTTTCAGAAAAGCAAAAAAGATGCAGCTAGGAAACAAGAGGAACAAATGACTTACGATATATAGATTTGCAGAAGGTCTAAAATGATGGAAAATGTAGCTATGGCGTTGACTGACTAAAAAGGCCTGTAATATGATCACACAAACTCAGTGAATAAAATGTTTTAAAATGTATAAAATACCCGACAAAGTCATAAATTTCATCACGAAAGCAATGGAAAGCTGGAAAACCCGAGCAGGAGTAAAAATCCAAAGGAACATCTTCCAGGGTGAATATATCTTGCCACTGATATTTGTCAATTATGTAAGTCAATTATATCTTTAGGAAGTGCACAGGGAGTTTCAAATTTACAAAATGCCAAAAAAAGATTACTAAAATGGCCTACTATATATAGACCAGCACATTCTCAAAGAAGCCGAAACGAAAAATGTGGCATGCATAAATTGATAACAAAAAAGGACTGTAAAATAGGATAATAGAGAATCTGAAAATATACAAAATAATCGACAAAGTCATAAACTTCATCACGAAAACCATGGAAAACTGGAAAGTCAAATTAACAGTAGGAAGACAAACCCAAGCAGAATTAAAAATTCAAAGAAGCATCTTCGAGGAGGACCCACTCTAACCACTGGTTTTTGGTATAGCAATGACATCATTCGATTAAATATTTAGGAAGGGCACAGGAGCCTCCAAACTTATAAAATAATATAGAAAGATTAATTACCTAATGTACATGAATGATATCAAGATTTCTGCCAAAAATGAAAAAGTATAAGAATATAAGGCCAGGATATAGGAATGGAATTTGGCATTGAAAAATGTGTCTTGCTCATAAGAAAAAGTGGGAAAAAGTAACAACGGAAGAAATTGAAATGTCAAATCAGAAAAGCATCGGGACACTTCGACAAAAGGAAAATTACAAGTACATGGGGTTATTGGAAGCGGACACAACCAAACAAAGATAAAAAAAAAGCACTTTAGAAGAACTAGAAAACTTCTGGAAACTAAGCTCTGCAGCAGAAATCACAAGAAAAGAATGATCGCCTTTTCCTCTTGTGAATTTTGCCCTTCTGACAGACCACACAGTGAGAATAAAAGAAAGTAAAAGGATAGATAAATACTAGGACCTTGCCAAAGAACTAAAAAATAAAAAAAAGAAAGAAAAAAAAGAATAAAAAACAACAAAACAAAACAAAAATAACAAAGAAATCAAAGCCAAAAAAAAACAAAAAACTAGAACATGACGGTGACGGTGATACCTGTTGTAGATGGGACGCTTGGAACGGTCCTCAAAGGTCTGGAATAAAGATGATAGGGATTGGAAATCGGAGTAAGAATCGAGACAATACAGACCACAGTATTATCAAAATCCATTTGAATACTTAGAATAGCCCATAAGATCTAAAGATACTTATTGTCATTCAACACCAATGAAAGACCAGCAGTTAATTTAGTTGTGAAAAACTCGCAAAGAGAGAAATAATAAGTAACGAAAGATATAACTGCAACAAATAAAACTACATCAATACATATAAGAGGGATATTGATATTTGGACTGCTACATATTTATCTTTTTGATAACTTAAGTAACACCTAATATCTGATAATATTAGTTTTGACTATATAATATCACAAGAAATAATAAGATTTTGTTATCTTTCGTTTCGAAGAAGATCAAATTCTTATTAAAAATAGTTTGGGTTATATTTATAAATGGGCGATATCATAGATAAATTAAAATGTTCAGTTCGTATTGTATTTTCTGTTAGCCTTATTTAAGAATGAAAAATAGAAATGTTATTGCAAACTGATATGAAAGAAGCAATAACTCAATTTCAAATAATTGATGTGTTTTAAAATGACAGTCCACAAATTAAGCGAAAGAAAAAATCACCTAAAACTGATATTGATATATATTATTTAAAAAATCATTAATATCCTTTTTTTTTTGATACTGACAATTTCTGTTCAAAAGTCTCAAAAATGTTGCAAAAACTAGTTAATTTTTGAAAATGTTTAGAGTTGTATATGAGCATTTAAAAGTTTTTTTGTTCTTAGATTTGTTGTAATAATTATCTTTAATAAGATTTACAGTCAAGACACGCTGAAAGAATTGCTTCCAGTCAAACTACTGAAATAAACTTGTTCTATACTTAGACGGGTAACCACTTAAGTACAGCAGATTCTACCGTATGCAAACTGAGACTTATGTGCGTGACAAAACAGTTTTATCACAACACTTTTCTTTAATCATAAAGTAAGTTTCAATTAAATTCATGACTGACAATAAATTCAACGCCCGGCCGAATGATCTCTCGGGTTTGGAAACGTAAATTAAAAAAGGGCAACGTAGATACAACTAAATTGAGAAGAAAACAAATATTGAATTCAAAACGAAAGATCACAGGTCTTACAAGTCCATTGATAAAACCCTACTTATTATAGAAACCGCTGCACTATCACTGGTGTCGTGTGACTGCTGGAGTTAATAAAATTAGCAAAAACTGAATTTTCACTTTACAGAAAGGTATAATACAAGCTATGACAATGACCTCATAGTTATGGAACGTAAATAAAAAAAAGCAACATGCATTCTATTCAAAATTTTATTTTACTATTAGAAAGAAAAATATTTTCTTTTATTTTTGTCCTCATTTTGTTTTAAATATTGTATCGTCCAAATGCTTGCAATCAGCCGCTACACTCGCATGAAACCTCATCCTGAACATTTGCAGTGTTCGCTTATTAATTGCATCTGATTGGATCTGGTATTGCTGTGATTTCATAGCGTATAAAATCTTTTAGTTCTTAAATTGTTTGCAGCCAATGTTTAAAGACTTAACCTTCAGATTATCCTTAGTGTGTGGTTTTCTTGTCAGGGACTCTTCCTTGTTGACATGCTCCGGAATGCTAACGAAATGACCGCTACGTTGAAATGTGTCACCATTATTTTAAATGCACGATACTGGCAAATAAACTTGCGTAGCTGCAGGTACTCAAACTTTGACTCACTCACCTTTTGGTAGTCAATACTTTCCAATGCTAAAGTTTTCCACCCCGTTTTGGATTCTTTGATGAAGTGCTCGTTTATATATAGTAGGTCATTTGTACCACTTGTTCCCTTTCGACATACTTTTGTTCTTCCGGCATTTCAGCGAGGAATAGATTTCTTCTATTATCTGCGCGGTTATTACTTTACACATAACTAAACACGTTATCTATCTATAATTGCTGGGAGGGTCCTTTTTTTGGGAGGGGTCTTCTGGAACAGGGTCGTTTTCCCTTTCGTCATCCATTCGAGGATGCTTGTTTCTTGTAGTTGCGGAGCCAATTAGTTGTGGATGGACATGAATCTCTTAAGCAAGAATCTATGCATACCTTCATAGACCTGGTGTTTTCCGTCTAGTATTTTCTTGAGTGTTGCTCTGAGTGACACCATGTGTAATTTCACCTTGGTGACTTATTCAAATTCTAATTTATTATTATTATTATTATTATTATTATTATTATACTTTTCGAGTTTTTCACACCAGCGTTAGCCGATGGTTTCTAACTGGAGTTTCAGTGATAGCAAGTATACACATGTCCCCAGAACTCTCCTCTACGTTCTAGTCGATCTTAATAATGCTATAATTTGGATGGTATCCATTCGTCCTCTTACTTCCAAGTCCATCATTCCTTGTATCAATCCTTGGTGACTGTACCAAAAGCACAAATTACGAGTAGTATCACCATCACTTTCACGTTCCACAGTTTTTTTTAAAAATTCCCTAGCAAGATCCAGGTACTTATTTTTCTTTTCGCTTTTTTAAATTTCACCCTGTAGTGAATCGGGACAGCAAAGTCCACAATTCAGCGAGTTCTCTTTTTTGTGACAATTATTCGGCCTGGTCGTCTGGTCAGATAAGGTGATCCGTGTGTATTTAAAAATCCCATAGGAGTTTGTGTGTCTCATTTTCCTGGATAGATTCTGAGTTGTGCATATACCATTTGTTTGTTTTGGTTTTGTCAAGTTTCAGTTTCTTGCATAATTCTCAGTGTATCACCTTTCCCACCCAGCTGTGTTTAGTCTTATATTCTTTCTGTGCTAGTTTGCTGCATTCACTTATCATGTGATTGATCGTTTCGTTTCTATCACCACATAACCTAGATTTTATGTTTTGTTGCGTCTTATCTATTCTTGCTTTGATATGATTAGTCCTTATGGTGTTTTTTGTGCTGCTATTAGAAGAGAATCAGTTTCTTTCTTGGGGTTTCCCTTTTTTAACCACGTCCATGTTATCATCATTACTATCATTATTGTTGTTATTCCTTTAGAGTTTTTCACTGGAGTTTGAAAGACAGCGAGTCTCCTCAAATCTCCAGGACTCTTCTCAGTATTCTGGCCGTTCTCAACATTGCTGTAGTTTGGATGGTCTCCACTCGTCCTCCAACTTCCAAGTCCTCCAGTACTTTTAATGGTCCTTTAGTTACTGTACCAAATGCACCAATCACGATTGGCATCACCATCACCATCATGTTCCATGGTTTTTTTAATTGCATAGCAAGGTCTAGGCACTTATCCTTCTTTTTACTTTCTTTCAGTTTTATTCTGTGGTCAGCCGGTACAGCAAAGTCTGCAATTTTTCTTGTTGATTACTATAAGGTCTGGCCTTTTGGCCGAGATTAGGTGATCCGTTTATATGTAAAGGTCCCATAGTAATTTGTGTATGTCATTCTGCAGCATAGGTACTGGGTTGTCATATACTATTTGTCCGTATGGTCAAATTTAAATCTCTTGCACATCTCCCAGTGGATTACCTTGCCCACCCAGTCGTGTCTAGTCTTATACTCCTTCTGTGCTAATTTGCTGCATTTAATTATTATGTGATTGATGGTTTTGTCTCTATCACCACATAACCTACTTTTGCTATTTTGTTGTGTCTTATCTATTCTCGCTTTGATTTGATTGGTTTTTATGGCGTTGTTTTGTGCGGCTATTAGGAGAGATTCTGTTTCTCTCATAAAGTTTCCTTTCCTTAGCCATATCCAGGTTTTCTCGTGCGAGACGTCTTTTATTAGTCGTTTAAAGCACCCACAGAGTTATTTTTCTTCCCATTTTTTGTTTTCTAGTTATTGTCATTCTGTTGGTCACCCTGTTGTCAGAATCGTTTTTGATGGCCGTAATCAGTCCTCCTTCGTGTTTTTCTTTGCAGTCCCCGTGTCGTATCGATGCATCAACACTGTCTTCCTCTTCCTCCTTCCTTTCTTGATAGGTATTGTCTGTCAACGTCGTCTCTGGGATGTAATGCCTTATGATTGGTCATTAGTTTCCTTGTTCTTTGCTCCATTTCCTTAAGTTCTTCTCTGGTCCACTTCAGAAAGAGTCCCGAATATCTAACGAAGTGTATAGCCCAGGTATTAATTCCTTTGATAAGGTTTCTGTAAGATAGTTTTGTCTCGAGTAGCTTTCTAGTTCTTCTGAGATATTCTTTCCTAACTTTGTATTTCATCTCCACTTGTTTGATGGTGTCAGCCTCCAAAATTTATTATTATTATTATTATTATTGTTATTATTATTATTATTCACTCATTAGAGTTTTTCACATCAGCGTTAGCCGATGGTTTTTCACTGTAGTCTGAGTGACAGCAAGTCTCCTCAAGTCTCCCGGACTCTTCTCAGTATTCTGGCCATTCTCAATAATGCTGTCGTTTGGATGGTCTCCACCCGTCCGCCAACTTCCAAGTCCTCCAGTCCCTTTAATAATCCTTTTGTTACTGTTTCAAACGCACCAATTACAATTGGTATAATTGTCACCTGCATGTTCCATAGTTTTTTCAATTCCCTAGCAAGGTTGTGGTACTTATCCTTCTTTTCACATTCTTTCAGTTTTTTTCTGAATCTATTAATTCTTTTATTCTGAATCTATTAATCTATTATTTTTAAAATCTTTTTTTAAAAATTTTGCAAGTTCTCTATTTTTGTTGATTATTATTAAGTCAGGTGATTCGTGTGTATGTCAAAGTCTCATAGGAGTATATGTATACGCCATTTTTGGTTCTAGCATTAATTGGTGGCTTTCACTAAAGTCCCAATGACAGCAAACATTCTTTACCATCTCAACATTACTGTGGTCTTCATAGTCTCTATTCTTCTTGAATTACTAGTTTTCTCAATCTCTTTACCAGCTTCTTTACGACAAATTACGACTGGTATCATGGTCACAATCTAAATTATTATTATCGTTATTATTGCTCTTCTCTGGTCCACTTGAGAAAGGGTCCCGAATATCTAAGGAGTGATACAGCCCAGGTATTTATTCTTTTGATGAGGTTTTTGCTTGATAGTTTTGTCTCGGGTAGCTTTCTAGTTCTTCTGAGATATTCTTTCTTAATTTTGTCTTTTATCTCGACTTGTTTGATGGTGTCAGCCTCTAAGATACCCAAGTATTTGTAAGTTTCCTTTTCTTCGAGCGTTCTAATCTTGTCTTGACTTCGTAGTTCCATTCCGTCAGTCAGATGTCGTTTGTCCCTTTTCATTACTAACATTGCACGTCAAAATGAAAAAGAAAAAGAACATTTGAAAAATCCGATTAACATTTTTCTTCAGAGGCCTGGTGTTATTAGAATGCAAATGATTTTATTTACATTAGAAGGAAAAAATGTAATTCATGTAAATCGTCTAATCGCTTAATTCTAAAATCTGCCTTACTAAAGAAAAGCACTTTTCAGTTAATTATATTCATTTTTGTAATTTATGTCTTTTAGCTTTCAATATTGTACGAATATCAATTATTTTAATTAATCAATATGGGGATATATTGTAAAAAGCTGGACGTAAATTAACTGCAGAGGACTCGTAAATCAAAGAAAATACCCTTAAATTATATTTTCTTTTCTTTTTTTTCACAATGGCAAATATTGGACCACAATTCTATTTAAAAAAATCTCATTCTTATAAAAAATCAGATCATAATTTATTACGATGATCATGCGCAGAAAATACTTTGATTCCTGTGCTCTATCTCGACAAAATACTAAAAGAAATAAAAAAAGTACCTCAACTTGAATAAATTTAACTGCAGAGTGTGTTGTTTTTCCTTAATCTATACATCCTAATGATGATATACAAATTGACACTGAACTCCTTCAAGCCTCTCAATAATGCTAGTACCCACCTCCTCAAAATTCAAAGAAATCCCACTTGGATTAGGTTTGTACAGACTTTGTTGTAAAAGATTTCAGAAGATACATTACATTACCATAAGATTTATATTCCGAAACACAATACAAAATAATACATTGAGTAAACCTGTTTCCTTTCGGTTACACACTCCTTCAATGTCGGTTAGGGGTAAAATTTAGACATGGTTTCATTCTAAATCAGAAGTTTTTTTTACTATTTGTTTATAACTAGAAGATTTGAACAACGTACTCTTAGGGCTAGTATATGTTTTATATAACTTTGTTTATGAAACGATTTTAAAGTACAAGGATGAATATTTCATGTCATTCTGATCTACAAATTTCATGGCACATCTTTAATGTCAGCCACGTCCAGAAAGAATCCAATACCAGATAGCACTAAATTGGTGTCTGTATTACCAGAGAAGGGAAGAAAAAAAAGTAAGAAGACGGAGCGAGAAGAAAAGGAAATAGAAAAAGAGAGAGATTAATAGCAAATGAAAAAAATGAGAAGAAGAAGAAGAAGAAGAAGAAGAAGAAGAAGAAGAAGAAGAAGAAGAAGAAGAAGGAAATAGAGAGGTTAAGAGGAGACAAAAGAAAATGGAAGGAGAGGAAAAGGAGAAGAAGAAAAAAGGAACGAATGAAAGTGGGGAGAGAGGAAGAGGGACAGATGCGGAAATAGATGAAGAGAATGAGAGAGTAAAAGAAGAGAGAAAAAATGGAAGAAAGAAGGAAAGTGAAAGAGTGGAAAGGAAGAGAAAAGAATTGAAGAGAGAGAGAGAGAGAGAGAGAGAGAGAGAGAGATAGAGAGAAAGATAGAGAGAAATAAAAGAGAGAGAGATAGAGAGAAATAAAAAGAGAATGAATCTTAGTTTAAATATCTTTTTCATTGCCTATATTCTTTAATAGATATTTTTTTATCAAACATTTAGTTATCCTCTTTTTACGACGAATTTCCGTGTCTTTGTTTCAAGAAACAAAGAAAAAAAATTAGAAATTACGACAAAAACTTTTAAATTCATACAGATCAAAATTCGAGGAAATTTTTTGGTAACCACAACAAAAATTGAGGAAACTATTTTGACTCAAAATATAACTTCATAATCGACTGATTATGTATAACGAAAATTTCTTTTGTTGCTGAGGTCAGTTATTTCCTTCAAATGGGAGATAAGCTCAAAGTAGATGGAAAATACCTATTTTCTCTTTAAACTTTGTTTTTGAGACCCAGTAGCAAAAACAGGATAAATACTCATTTAGAATATTTTTGCTCATTTTTGTATAACCTGAAAATCACGAAATTTAAATTTTGATATCATAAAAAGTTTATTTAGACGTTGTGGAAAGGAAAATGTGTAAATTTGTCTGCTTTTATATAGAAAAAGGTTAATTGCTAAATCATATTATCCAGAGTACAAAACCAAATTTTGAAGGGAACTTATTTTGAATAAGCAATTAAAAAATGGCATGTACAACCCAGGAACAAAATGCGCATTATAATAAGAGTAAGCAATTAAGAAATAACTTCAAATTTAGGAACAAAATATGTTACATTTTGTTAAAAGTTTTGAGGAGTTTAAAATCTATATGAGGTGTTGTCAAACTGTAAACATCATACAATCATCTATATAGCCAATACCTATAAAGACATTCAATACACTTGTCTCAAATTGATTGGCACCATATTTGGCTTCATTGAGAGCTTATTCTTTGTTCATTATATTAAGCAAACCTCCAAGTAGTGTGACAGCAGTTTACAGGAAAATTAAGAATAATGATGATACATTTTTTCACTCACTTTTTAAGTGAAGCTTTGTCAAGATGAAACATTGCCATTTATCATCATTGATAATTTTACAAGTATTTTCTTTCATCTTTTTAAATTTCTGTTGCCTTATATTGCAACTATTTACTTGAAATGATGAACGCCGTTTCTGCTCAAACAAGTTTCTTGAGTTCTGTCTTAAAAACGCTAAGTATATCCAAATGCAACGTATAAATAATATTACAAACCTTTGCATTTTTTGTTTCTACTTTTAATGTTTAAACTCCGCCCACCAATAAATCCATTGGTTCTCTAGTGAAACACCTTCAATTATTAACTGCCAATAGCATCAAAGGCTGAAGTTTCAGTTTGTAACTAGTTATATTGTTTCCATTAATCTTAATAAGAGTATATGCCCACCGTTAAGATGGTATTTCTGCAACAAGTGGAAATCAAATAAAGATAACTGCTTCTTCCCCGCCCAACATACGTTTTCTCTTCTGCTGGATGTCATGGCACTTTTCGAAGTCTGCCCTTTTCAGTAAGGATCCGATATCAAGATGGCACTATTTTGGTTGCAAGGTTGACGGAGAGAGAGAGAGAGAGAGAGAGAGAGAGAGAGAGAGAGAGAGAGAGAGAGGGGGGGGTATAGAAACTAAGGGTAAGAAAAAGGTGGAATGAAAGCATGATAAAAGAAAGGAGTGGGAGCATGAAAAGTCAAAGCAGAGGGATAAGATAAACAGGAGAGAGAGAGAGAGAGAGAGAGAGAGAGAGAGAGAGAGAGAGAGAGAGAGAGGGGGGGTAGGGAGAAAAGTGAATCAAAAGTAAGGAAAAAGGAAAATGGAACAAAAGCATGGTATCAGACTGGAGTCAGGGCAAGGAAGAGAGAGAAGAATAATCTGAACACACACACACACACACACACACACACACACACACACACACACACACACAGAGAGAGGGGTGGTTGGGCAAGGGATTAGAGTTGAAACTAGACGACACAAGAATATGTTGGGTTCCCATTGTAACTACGTGTTAAGGAGCGAAATATTCTAATTAGTATTTCATAGTTATTTCCGTTATATCGGGAATTTGGATGATTAAAAATATCATTATTTCGGTTGGAATACAACAGAGAGATTGAAGGAAAGAACGAGAAAGAAGAGGAGGAGGAAAGCAAGGTAAATAGAAAGTGGGGGAAGAGAAAGGTGGATGGAGAGTACGAAAAAAGACATGGAGAGGAGCAAGAAAAAGTAAGAAGAGAGAGAAGGGTGAGCAGAAAAGAGAGCGATTGAAAGAAAGGAGAGGGGAGATGAAATAGTTAAAATAAGATCTGATTTGGTATCTTTATCACCATGGTAACTATAGCTGCAAGCGTTTTGGTTGGACAGGGAAGAGAGAGAGAGAGAGAGAGCTGAGAAAGAAAGGGCGATAAAAAAGAAGAGAGAGTTGAGGAGTTGAAAGAGTAGTGGGAAGAGAAAGGTAAATAGAAAGTGAGGGAAGAATAGAACATAAGCATGATAAATGACAGGAGTAGGTGCAAGAAACAGAGATAAGAATAAATTAGAGAGAGAGAGAGAGAGAGAGAGAGAGAGAGAGAGAGAGAGAGAGAGGGGGGATGGAATTTTAGTTAGAATAAGATCTGCGTTGGCATCTTTATTACCATGGTTACTATCGTTGGAGAGAAGCAATTTTGGTTGAACAAGAAAGAGAGAGCTGAGAAGAAGAAGAAGAAGAAGAAGAAGATGAGAGAGAGAGAAAGAGAGAGAGAGAGAGAGAGGGAGGGAGGGAGGGAGGGAGGGAGAGAGGTGAATAGAAAGTAAAGATAAGAAAAAGGTGGAATGAAAGCACGAAAAAAGAGAGGAGTGGGAGCATGAAAGTTGGGGCAGAGCGAAGAATGAGCACACACACACACACACACACACACAGAGAGAGAGAGAGAGAGAGAGAGAGAGAGAGAGAGAGAGAGAGAGAGAGAGAGAGAGAGAGATATGGAATTGTTGTTAAAATAATACCTACTTTGACATCTTTATCACTATGGTAACTATCGTTTGAAAGAAACAAATTTAGTTTGACAAGAGAGAGAGAGAGAGAGAGAGAGAGAGAGAAAGGGGGGGGCTACAATGGAGTAATAAGAGGAAGATAGTGGAGACGCAGAGAAAGAGGTGAGGGAAGGAAAAAGAGGAGGAGGAGGAGGAGAGTGTATATTCCCATTGTTAAGCCCCATCCTTCTCATTCCTTTCAACCTGATTTTTATTTCTTTATATTCTTCTGTTTCCCAATTGCAAGAATAACATCTATGCGTCCTTCTGATTCCTCTCCCCCAATACAATAATGAAGCAGAATGGTTACTTTGAAATCGTTCCCTACCAATCACCCCATCCCTCAATCTCACCACCACCACCACCACCACCACCGATAATGATGATAACCCCATTCCTCCAGGAGCCCAACCCTTCGCTTCAGCTGCTCCAGCCACTCAGTCAGAGTAACAGGTGCTCTGAAAAATAGGACCTGTCCCCTAAAGCTACAAGGCACACCTTGAAATTCAAATGAATCATGCATATATATATATATATTCAGAGAGAGGGAGAGAGAGAGAGAGAGAGAGAGAGAGAGTTCAAAAACTATAAATACGAAAGTTGTATTTACCAAAACGCAAATGAACAATAAATGAAATGTTAATTTTCTTCCTAATAGTCTACATAGGATTCAGTACATCTATTCCAGTGTGTCTTCCAAGCATCGTCGTATTTCTTTTCATGATCCCCACATACTCGAATCTTATCCTTGAAATTTACTTTCGGTTTAGGAAACAAAAAAGTATTTCAGAGTTTTAAAGGATCCTGTAATTGCATAATCATGTGTTTGATCAAAAATATTGTTAAAAACGTACTGAGCCAGGCATCATTTAAAAACACTTGTCACTGAATAATGTAGAGAACAAATAGTTGTCTAGACAACAGTCGAGACATCATGATGTGTTTCTCAGCTGAACAAACGTATAATTAAATTTTACAACTAAAAAGATTTGAAGCTTCATTTTAACATCTTTTGACACAAACTATATAATAATAATAATAATAATAATAATAATAATAATAATAATAATAATAATAATAGACGAGTGGCGACCATCCAAACTACTGCATTATTGAGAACGGCCAGAATACTGAGAAGAGTCCTGGAGACACGAGGAGACTTGCTGACTCTCAAACTCCAGTGAAAGACCATCACCTCAAACTGATGTGAAAAACTCTAATAATAATAATAATAATAATGATTAAGAATAATTAGCAAAAAAGTATAAGACTAAACACGACTGTGTAGGCAAGGTGATCCACTAGGAATTGTGCAATAAATTGAAATTTGACCATACGAACAAGTGGTATATGCATAACCCAGAATCTATTCTCAAATATCTCTTGGATTTTGAGATACAAACAGATAATCTAATTTCGGCCATACGACCAGACAAAGTGATAGCCAACCAAAAAGAGAACCTGTAGAATAGTGGACTTTGTTGTTCCGGCAGACCACAGAGATTAAAAGAAAGAGAAAAATTTGCAAACTCCCCACAAAAGATTAATCTCCTTATATACGTGGATAATGTCAAGGTATTTTCCCAAAATGAAAAAGAACTGGAGACTTTGATACAAACAATAAGAATATAGAGCTAGAATATATAGGAATAGAATTTGACATTGGGAAATATGCCATACTGATAATGAAACATGGTTAAAGAGAAATAACAGAAAGAACAGAACTGCCAAATCAAGAAAAAAATCAGAAGGCTTGGAGAGAAGGAAAATTACTAGTACTAGGGAATATTGGAAGTGGAGATGAAAGAAAAAGTTTACCTCAGAAGAACGAGAAATATTTCTCGAAAAGTAGCCGAGTAGCAGAAATCTCATGAAAGAAATGAGCATTCCTCCTTGTAAGATATTCAATTCTTAAGACAAAAAAAGGAGGAACTCTGACAAATCGACCAAAGAACAAGAAAATTACTATGTTCAGAGCTTTATACTCAAGAAATAATATGGACTGGCTAAATGTCTCATGAAGAAGAGGAAGTGGACTCGCCAGTATTGAGGATGAGAGCATGAGAACAAATAGGAAAAAAAAAATAGACAACTGGAATGTGAAGAAAAACTATATGGATATTTTAAGCGCCGAACTGGTGAGATTGAACTCGAGAAAACGTGGACATAATTACGAAAAAGGGAACTTAAGAAGAAACTGAATCTCTTCCAACAGCAGCATAAAACAGCAACATGAGGAGCTATTATATCTAAGCGAACATCAATAGTGATAAATAGAATAGCAAATGGAGGCTATATAGAAACAGAAATGAAATAGTTAATAACATAATAAGCAAATGCAGTAAACTACTGGGTGGGAAAGTTGATCAACTGAAAATTGTGCAAGAGATTAAACTTTGATCATACAACCAAATAAATAATATATGCACAAACAAGAATCCGTCCTTGAGAATGAGATGCATAAAATTCTCTGGGATACTGAGAAACAAACGAATTTCCTAATCCTGGCCTAAAAAACGGGGCTAGTTTTAATTAACCAGACAAAAAGAACTTGTCCTCTTGAGGATTTTGACATTCCAGCAGTCCATACTGTGAAAATAAAAGAAAGACAAATACTTGGACCTTGCTAGAGAACTGAAAAGCTGTAGATAATCAATTGTAGTTTTAATACTTACAACAGTCTCCAAAGGCTTGGAAGAAAGACTGGAGGAATTAGAAATCAGAGGAAGAATCGAAACCATCCAGACTACAGAATCGTTAAAATCAGCTAGAATACTCAGAAGAGTTCTGCAGACCTGAAGAGAGTTGGTATTACTCATATTCCTGTGAAAGACCATCAGATAATTCTGGTGTGAAGAAATCGGAAGAAGCAATGATAACAATAATGATTTAGATTGTGACCATGATACCAATCGTAATTTGTCGTAAACAAGCTGGTAAAGAGATTGGGAAAACAAGTAATCCAAGAAGAATTGAGACCATGAAGACCACAGCAGTGTTGAGATAGGGAAGAATATTTGCTGTCATTGGGACTTTAGTGAAAGCCAGCAATTAAAGCCAATAAAAAAATAATAATTGGAATAAATGTTGATGTATCAAAATTAGTTAACAATAAGTTTAAAAGTTACGGAATATGAAAGTGACAGTGATACTGATTGTAGTTCGAAAACTTGAAAGTTCTCCAAAATCTGAAAAAGAGACTGTGGAAACTGGAGATTAGAAAAAGAATCGAAGGCATCTAGACTACAGAATTGCAAAAGTCTGCTTCGATTCTTTGAAAAGTCATGGAAATCTGAGGAGACAGTGACTCTAGTGAAAAACCTCATTGAAAAGTTCCTTACTAGAAAACGATAATCTAGAAATACCCGAAAGCTTAAGATGTAAACATTGGCCGCATACAATTGAGGAACTAAAAGATTTTATTCGCCTTGAAATCGCAGAAATTCCAAACCTTCTGCAAAGTAATTGGCCTTATTCTGCCACCATGAGTTGGCAATGGGTTTGAATTCTTGATCTGGGTGGGTTTGGGAGTAATGACAATGAAAGGGTATACCTCACTCTCCAGGCCTATAAAACTGGAACCTCACCACCTGACACAGTTTAGTGTCATAATCAGGAAACTCTAAAAAAAAACAAGCTGCGAATGACTTGGCCTATCCGGATGTTTTTACTAAAAAGCTGATATAAAAGATCTTAGATATTTGTTGTTGATTACTTCGTAATTTGACATCAGATTCAAGAAGGCTTAATTATTTTTTATGTTGTGTAATTTAGAATTAGTAGTTTAAAAATACTTACAGGGGGATCCATACATTTGGCCTTGTGTCCAACAAAACTAAGCTTGGTCAATGATAACTACTTGTTAGGCGACGGATTATTAATTCAATCTCAAATACATATGTGTGCGCGCGCGCGCACACACACACACACACACACACACAGTGATATATATATATATATTTAGAGAGAGAGAGAGAGAATGATAGATAAAGAGATAGAAATAGAAAGAGAAGCTAAATGAAGGAAGCTCAAATTTTCCTGTACTTATCCACTCCCTGGCCCAGTCAGCTGGGGCCGCAGAATACACCGACCGCATCTCTGCAGAGGAGTAAGAATTCCCCAGCAAGTCTCCCGAATATGACACTAAACAATCTGATGGTGAGGCTCCAGTAATGCTGGAGCTTTGGGGTATGCAGAGTACTCGTTTATTGCCATCGCTCCCCGGTCCCCTCTGGCCCCCTGTATACTTACGCTAAACTGAACTTTTTGAAATAGAACTGTTATTACATTTAACTGTGTGTAAACAAAAAAAAACTGTATTTATGCTAAACTGAGTTGCTTAAAATAGAACTGTTTATATGTATAAAAATGGATTTGGCACTAAATAACCTGATATACCATAAAACCCATATATATAATTAGAGGAATTGATATTATATTAATTAAATTACCAGAAAATCCAGCAAACTCCCACATTCGACATACTGAACAGCTGTTTCGACCTTATTGGGTCTCATCAGCCGTGCATACCGTGATCTCCACCATTAGAGATCGAACCGGCAACCCCAGAGTGCAGAAACCGAACTTCTACCAATAGGCCACCAGTTCATGCTACACATAAGCAGTGCCAAATCAACTAGTCATTGTAAGAAAGCGCGACCACATGATCTTGAAATGTATCTTGAAAGTAAGTTTTTACCTTACAGAGGACACGGCCACCCCTAGGGCTATGTCTTTCCAAGTCGGTGTTATGCGTCCGCATAAGTAAGGAATTCCATTATATATAATTAGAGGAATTAGTATTATATTAATTAAATTACCATGACCAGAAAATCCTGCAAACACCCACATACGAAATACGGAACACTTGTTGCATAGCCACATGATACATATGCATACTATGCACATATACATGCAGAAAGAAAATCAACAATAAGGACGAACGAACACAGTTCTTTAGAAAAATATACCTCTCACACTTTATTCGAAATGGTTACGAAAGGGTTGTGTGTGAGAGTTGAGTTGGAGACTGAACAGACTGCAACATATTGACCCCAAGTTCCTCAGCCTTTAGCAGCACTTTCTTTCGTTCTGCTGGGCTGCTCAACCGAGGGTCCTGAGGGCCTAGTCCTCTCTGGGAGCTGGTTCTCACTACAGCATCTTATCTCCAACTAATTGAACCTGTCTGTGGCACCGGGTTATATAATTGTTTGATATCCACCTGCTTCTTTTGGGCGTCACATCTGCACCCAATTCAACCCGTCCACAGTCAAGGTTATACCCTGATATCTTCGACCGGATGCACCTGTTATTTACACAGGTGCATCTCTTATTTGACAGCTCAGCCGAGGGTCAATATGTTACACACTAAACAGCTATTTCGACCTTATCAACAGTGTATACCGTGATCTCCACCACTAGAGATGGAACCGGAAACCCCAAAATGCAGAAACCGAACTTTTGTCCATTGGTAGAAGTTTGGTTTCTGCATTCTGGGGTTGCCGGTTCAATCTCTAGTGGTAGAGATCACGGTATACACTGTTGATGAGACCCAATAAGGTTGAAACAGCTGTTCAGTGTTCCGTATTTCGCATGTAGGTGTTTGCTGGATTTTCTGGTCATGGTAATTTAATTAATATATATATATATATGTTTGTATAGTTGGCCGACCATTGACGAGGGCGACTCGAAGGCTCCGTTTTCCATAGCTACTTCAACGAAGTGTAGGGAAAGGTGCTACTTACCCTTGATACGCACCTTATAATGCTGAGTGTTAAGTAAGGAGTCATCTAGTACAATTTTTTTAGTCTTTGGTATGACTCGGCCTGGAAATGGACCCAGGTCTACAGAACTATTGGCGAACACTAACCATTATGCCAACGGGCCAGTTTTATATATATATATATATATATATATATATATATGCGTTGTATAGTTTTTTAAAAGTTTCTTATTCTTGTTCTATTTGTTGAAATCGCTCTATGATTTCTTCAAACTTTTCCAAAAACGAAAATTTTTGTATAAAGTTTTGCCGCAAGTTATACATAATTATTTATAATTACCAATGTTTCATCATTTTTTAAAGTAATATTGTGTCGCACAGAAGACTAGCAGTTGCCAATGCAGCCATTCTCCCCTGTCCACGACACTAATGTTGTTCAACTGGGGCAAAGGTCGACACAGTTTGAAACTAATGTCATTACAGGTGTTTCTAAAACGAGGTTGAAGACAGTCAGACCTGCCATAGGGATTCCAGTTTGGGATTCAGAGTTGTCTTTCTGTTAAACAAATTGGCCGCAAAAGCTAGAGGCATGATTTTAACCCCCCCTCCCAACACACTGGAATAAGACATTTATGTCTTTCTGAAGGGAATGATTGCAAAGTGAACGTAAGTTGCCGAGGGTAAAACGCGGCTTACCGACACCATTTTCCTCTTCCAGCGTTCATGTCAAATTCATTTTCATAAAACCTATTTCCATGTCAGGTCCGATATAAATGTATTTTCATGTAAGACCCTATTTTCATAAGTTCTATACAAGGTATTCTCATGTAAGCCCAGTCAAACACATTTTTATAACATGTCCTGTATAATCTATAAGTATAATGTATTTTCCTATTAGGGCAAGTATAATGCATTTTCATATAGGGCCAGTAAATGCATTTTCATATAGGGCCCAGTATAATGCATTTTCATATAGGGCCCAGAAAAATGCATTTTCATATAGGGCCAGTAAATGCATTTTCATATAGGGCCCAGTATAATGCATTTTCATATAGGGCCCAGAATAATGCATTTTCATATAGGGCCCAGTATAATGGATTTTCATATATAGCCTAGAATAATGCATTTTCATATAGGGCCCAGTATAATGCATTTTCATATAGGGCCCAGAATAATGCATTTTCATATATAGCCCAGTATAATGCATTTTCATATAAGGCCCAGTATAATGCATTTTCATATAGGGCCAGTAAATGCATTTTCATATAGGGCCCAGTATAATGCATTTTCATATAGGGCCCAGTATAATGCATTTTCATATATAGCCTAGAATAATGCATTTTCATATAGGGCCCAGTATAATGCATTTTCATATAGGGCCAGTAAATGCATTTTCATATAGGGCCCAGTATAATGCATTTTCATATAGGGCCAGTAAATGCATTTTCATATAGGGCCCAGTATAATGCATTTTCATATAGGGCCCAGAATAATGCATTTTCATATAGGGCCAGTAAATGCATTTTCATATAGGGCCCAGTATAATGCATTTTCATATAGGGCCCAGAATAATGCATTTTCATATAGGGCCCAGTATAATGGATTTTCATATAGGGCCCAGTATAATGCATTTTCATATAGGGCCCAGAATAATGCATTTTCATATAGGGCCCAGAATAATGCATTTTCATATATAGCCCAGTATAATGCATTTTCATATAAGGCCCAGTATAATGCATTTTCATATAGGGCCAGTAAATGCATTTTCATATAGGGCCCAGTATAATGCATTTTCATATAGGGCCCAGTATAATGCATTTTCATATATAGCCTAGAATAATGCATTTTCATATAGGGCCCAGTATAATGCATTTTCATATAGGGCCAGTAAATGCATTTTCATATAGGGCCAGTAAATGCATTTTCATATAGGGCCCAGAATAATGCATTTTCATATAGGGCCAGTAAATGCATTTTCATATATAGCCCAGTATAATGCATTTTCATATAAGGCCCAGTATAATGCATTTTCATATAGGGCCAGTAAATGCATTTTCATATAGGGCCCAGTATAATGCATTTTCATATAGGGCCCAGTATAATGCATTTTCATATATAGCCTAGAATAATGCATTTTCATATAGGGCCCAGTATAATGCATTTTCATATAGGGCCCAGAATAATGCATTTTCATATAGGGCCCAGTATAATGGATTTTCATATATAGCCTAGAATAATGCATTTTCATATAGGGCCCAGTATAATGCATTTTCATATAGGGCCCAGAATAATGCATTTTCATATAGGGCCAGTAAATGCATTTTCATATATAGCCCAGTATAATGCATTTTCATATAAGGCCCAGTATAATGCATTTTCATATAGGGCCAGTAAATGCATTTTCATATAGGGCCCAGTATAATGCATTTTCATATAGGGCCCAGTATAATGCATTTTCATATATAGCCTAGAATAATGCATTTTCATATAGGGCCCAGTATAATGCATTTTCATATAGGGCCAGTAAATGCATTTTCATATAGGGCCCAGTATAATGCATTTTCATATAGGGCCAGTAAATGCATTTTCATATAGGGCCCAGTATAATGCATTTTCATATAGGGCCCAGTATAATGCATTTTCATATAGGGCCAGTAAATGCATTTTCATATAGGGCCCAGTATAATGCATTTTCATATAGGGCCCAGAATAATGCATTTTCATATAGGGCCCAGTATAATGGATTTTCATATATAGCCTAGAATAATGCATTTTCATATAGGGCCCAGTATAATGCATTTTCATATAGGGCCCAGAATAATGCATTTTCATATATAGCCCTGTATAATGCATTTTCATATAAGGCCCAGTATAATGCATTTTCATATAGGGCCAGTAAATGCATTTTCATATAGGGCCCAGTATAATGCATTTTCATATAGGGCCCAGTATAATGCATTTTCATATAGGGCCCAGTATAATGCACATTTTCATATAGGGCCCAGTATTCAATGCATTTTTCATATATAGCCTAGAATAATGCATTTTCATATAGGGCCCAGTATAATGCATTTTCATATAGGGCCCAGTATAATGCATTTTCATATAGGGCCCAGAAAAATGCATTTTCATATAGGGCCAGTAAATGCATTTTCATATAGGGCCCAGTATAATGCATTTTCATATAGGGCCCAGAATAATGCATTTTCATATAGGGCCCAGTATAATGGATTTTCATATATAGCCTAGAATAATGCATTTTCATATAGGGCCCAGTATAATGCATTTCATATAGGGCCCAGATATAATGCATTTTCATATATAGGCCCAGTATAATGCATTTTCATATAAGGCCCAGTATAATGCATTTTCATATAGGGCCAGTATAATGCATTTTCATATAGGGCCCAGTATAATGCATTTTCATATAGGGCCCAGTATAATGCATTTTCATATATAGCCTAGTATAATGCATTTTCATATAGGGCCCAGTATAATGCATTTTCATATAGGGCCAGTAAATGCATTTTCATATAGGGCCCAGTATAATGCATTTTCATATAGGGCCAGTAAATGCATTTTCATATAGGGCCCAGTATAATGCATTTTCATATAGGGCCCAGAATAATGCATTTTCATATAGGGCCAGTAAATGCATTTTCATATAGGGCCCAGTATAATGCATTTTCATATAGGGCCCAGAATAATGCATTTTCATATAGGGCCCAGTATAATGGATTTTCATATAGGGCCCAGTATAATGCATTTTCATATAGGGCCCAGAATAATGCATTTTCATATAGGGCCCAGAATAATGCATTTTCATATATAGCCCAGTATAATGCATTTTCATATAAGGCCCAGTATAATGCATTTTCATATAGGGCCAGTAAATGCATTTTCATATAGGGCCCAGTATAATGCATTTTCATATAGGGCCCAGTATAATGCATTTTCATATATAGCCTAGAATAATGTATTTTCATATAGGGCCCAGTATAATGCATTTTCATATAGGGCCAGTAAATGCATTTTCATATAGGGCCAGTAAATGCATTTTCATATAGGGCCCAGAATAATGCATTTTCATATAGGGCCAGTAAATGCATTTTCATATATAGCCCAGTATAATGCATTTTCATATAAGGCCCAGTATAATGCATTTTCATATAGGGCCAGTAAATGCATTTTCATATAGGGCCCAGTATAATGCATTTTCATATAGGGCCCAGTATAATGCATTTTCATATATAGCCTAGAATAATGCATTTTCATATAGGGCCCAGTATAATGCATTTTCATATAGGGCCCAGAATAATGCATTTTCATATAGGGCCCAGTATAATGGATTTTCATATATAGCCTAGAATAATGCATTTTCATATAGGGCCCAGTATAATGCATTTTCATATAGGGCCCAGAATAATGCATTTTCATATAGGGCCAGTAAATGCATTTTCATATATAGCCCAGTATAATGCATTTTCATATAAGGCCCAGTATAATGCATTTTCATATAGGGCCAGTAAATGCATTTTCATATAGGGCCCAGTATAATGCATTTTCATATAGGGCCCAGTATAATGCATTTTCATATATAGCCTAGAATAATGCATTTTTATATAGGGCCCAGTATAATGCATTTTCATATAGGGCCAGTAAATGCATTTTCATATAGGGCCCAGTATAATGCATTTTCATATAGGGCCAGTAAATGCATTTTCATATAGGGCCCAGTATAATGCATTTTCATATAGGGCCCAGTATAATGCATTTTCATATAGGGCCAGTAAATGCATTTTCATATAGGGCCCAGTATAATGCATTTTCATATAGGGCCCAGAATAATGCATTTTCATATAGGGGTCAGTATAATGGATTTTCATATATAGCCTAGAATAATGCATTTTCATATAGGGCCCAGTATAATGCATTTTCATATAGGGCCCAGAATAATGCATTTTCATATATAGCCCTGTATAATGCATTTTCATATAAGGCCCAGTATAATGCATTTTCATATAGGGCCAGTAAATGCATTTTCATATAGGGCCCAGTATAATGCATTTTCATATAGGGCCCAGTATAATGCATTTTCATATATAGCCTAGAATAATGCATTTTCATATAGGGCCCAGTATAATGCATTTTCATATAGGGCCAGTAAATGCATTTTCATATAGGGCCCAGTATAATGCATTTTCATATAGGGCCAGTAAATGCATTTTCATATAGGGCCCAGTATAATGCATTTTCATATAGGGCCCAGAATAATGCATTTTCATATAGGGCCAGTAAATGCATTTTCATATAGGGCCCAGTATAATGCATTTTCATATAGGGCCCAGAATAATGCATTTTCATATAGGGCCCAGTATAATGGATTTTCATATATAGCCTAGAATAATGCATTTTCATATAGGGCCCAGTATAATGCATTTTCATATAGGGCCCAGAATAATGCATTTTCATATATAGCCCAGTATAATGCATTTTCATATAAGGCCCAGTATAATGTATTTTCGCGTATCTAATATAAGAAATTTGAGATTAAGACCAAATTAAAATTTCATTTCTGAAACCCAAATTGCTTCGATTTGTCCAATTACGGTCATGAAATATACCACATAGCAACCCTAATGAGTCAACAAGCAAAATAAGCCCCAGGGTGCCTTACCTAATGTAATAGTTAGCTAGGTGGACTTGTAGATCCTTGTAAGTTTAAATCTCACGTTGCGCTCCATACTTCTGATCTTGTGCTAAATTAAGCTAAACTTAATAAATGGCAACAAAATAGGTTCTTAGTAGGTGTAATTACTATTTAAAAAATACATTTGACAAGTTTCAGGCTGGGTATATTGTGAAAGATATTTTTAAGTTACTATTAATTTCATTACTATTAATTACAGCTATTGTTAATAAATGAAATGTTTACGTTTTTTTTTTGTTTTCCGTTCAGTCTTTTTCTTTAACTCATACATCTAAATCTTTTCCCCTCTTTCTCATTTGTTACGTCCTACTTCTTTCTTTCTTTCTTTCTTTCTTTCTTTCTTTCTCTTATGCTATCGACTTCACGCCTTCATCCATTTCTCAATCACATCTTTTGCTGGTCTTCCTTTATATATATATATATATATATATATATATATATATATATTTCTATTCCACACACTACTTCCTTTTGCATTTTTGTCTTTCTTTCTTAATTTTTCGTTTTCTCCAATTATTCTATCAAACTGTTTAATCTATGACTTAAACATTTCCTCTCGCGCATCTTTTGCTTGTTCTCATCCTTTCTTTCTTTCTTTCTTTGATACTATCTACTACATTTTCTTCATTCATCTTTTGTCCTTTTTCAAATCTCTCTCTTTCTTCTCATAAGCTACGTCTTTCTTTCTTTCTTTCGTTTTATTTCTTTCTTTCTTTCTTTTTCTTTCTTTCTTTCTTTCTTTCTTTCCATACAGCCTTTTTTTTCTTCTTCATTTCTTTCTCTTCCTTCTATACACTCTTTATTTTCTCCATTCTCCTCCTTCCATACCCTCTTTCTATTCTCTATCTCTCGCTCTTCTTTCCAACACTCTTTTCCATTTTCTATAACCCTTTTGCCTTAACGATAAATTCAATTTCCTTTTCCTTTCGCCCGAAAAATTTATTTAACCTTTCAAAGGCGCAGCTCTTGTCACTAGGGCTTTAAACCCCGCCCTTTTCCCATCTTTCTTTTTCCTCATTTCAACCTCTACCTTGCCTTCATCTTTTCTTTCTTGCTCTTTTCTCCCTACTCTTTGTTCCAGTCACTTAATTTACTCCCTTTCTTTTTACCCTTTCCTTACCAACTCTTTCTCTGTCTTTATGATCTGCACCCACCTCTCTCATTCTCTCTCTCCTTCTCTCTTCTCTCTCATTCTCTTTATCTCACCCATTTTGGCAGTCACGATTCATATAAAATGTAGAGGCAATATTTCTCGTCTCCCGAAGCTGTTACTTAATTAATACTGTCCCATAATAATTGATACATGTTGGATACATGTTGTATATGAAATTTATATGCAAATTTAACAACTAATATTGGACAAAGGTTGCAGTGTTAGGAAATGGATATTGCAAACAGTGTTCAAATCCTGGACGAAGCTGTTTGCATTTCACATAATGCTAATACTCTTGGGAAAGGTATGAATCCATCTATTCTCCCTCTATAGATTAATATAAGGGCAGACTGGCTCTTTACCCCTGGCATGGGAACCGGTCCAGAAGGAAAACTCTAAATTAATACCTGTTAAACTCCACTTAAAATATTGACCTTGTGTCACATGTTGCTCATGAGAAGAAGTTAGGTAAATACTTACACACACACACACACACACACACACACACACACACACACACACACACACACATATATATGTGTGTGTGTGTGTGTGTGTGTGTGTGTGTGTGTGTGCTTGTGTGTGTGTATGTGTGTCTGTTTCACAATGGTTATAGCTTCACAAACTGGACACGACAAGATAAGTTCATATCATCGAGGCGGCTGTTTCTATCTAAGTTGATGCTAATCCTTTTAGTAAAGGTGTGTATTCATCACCCCACTCACAGTTATGGGCACAATCGTAGGGTAGACAGGGCTCTCTTGCCTTGATAGCAAAATCGGTCTTGGAGAACGAAAATCTCTAAATTCAAATCCTGAGGAATGTTATTAGAAGAATCGTTGGTACACAAACGTACTATTTTTCTGTCATCTGTACATCCAAAAAGTGTGCCTCGTCAAACAAAAGCATCCACTCCTCTGTTTAGGTAGTACAGCGTTTTATTTCCTTAAGTAAAATTATGTGTCGTTGGAGAGTCCTTTTTAAAT
>OY757942.1:24901078-24903578 GCA_963585895.1 Sepioteuthis lessoniana
TTTGGATAACACCTCTCTTGCACACATTACCTCACACAAAACAGTTTCATTTATATGAAACTCTGTCATCTTCATATATGCATCATATTTTTGAGTGAATATGACTCCCAAATAGCATATGTAAGAAAGTGCATATATATATATATATATATATATATATATATATATATATATATATATAGAGAGAGAGAGAGAGAGAGAGAGAGAATAGGACATTGATAGATAAATAGATATATGTGCGGAGACTATCTATCTATTAGTGTGCATACACATATCTATGCATCTATCTACATCTCTCTTTCTCTCTCTCTCTCTCTCTCTCTCTCCCTCTACCTCTATATATGTGTATGTGCGTGTGTGTGCGTGTGTATTTGTGTATTTATGTGACATTTACTTACACATCCGTGGGTCGTTTCGTCGTGTGTAATGTTCATTAATGTAGACTCGGAAATCAATGCTCGTGAGTTCAGTTCTCACTGGGTACTCTATACTTCTGGCCCTGTGCCAGATTAAGTTAAGTTTAGTAAATAACTACTAAACAGTAAGAGAGATGAACGGACAACAAACCACACACGTTTATATACATGAAAATATACTGACAAAATAAAATTGCAATTTATTTTCAAAATTTGTTTTGTATTTTACGCATTGGTAACATCCTCTATATTTTGATATGCATACATTACACACACACACACACACACACACACACACACACACACACACACACACACACATATATATATATATATAGACCCCCCCGTCATCGTTTTCCATTACATCAACCTTATGATTCTGCCTCCCAATCTTTCTCTTAGTCTCCGGCATCTTTTAACTGAAGAGAAACGACTCCCTTCGTTCTCTTCCTAAACGAGCCTTTCTGACTACTGTCATTCCAACACAACGCCCTTTCTTCCGCCCTTTCCTTTTTCCCTTCATTATTATAATACTAGTCAACTGTTGCAACCCACACGTTTTGCACTCCCTTCTTCCTGCCACAAACAGTTCCCAGTTTTCTTCCCTTTGCATCACTTCCTTCATTCTAGCCGTTACCGCCTTACAAAAATTTCGGGAACGTTGTCCTATCTTTTTCATCGGCTATTTCCCTCACACGTTCATTATCACTAGGCACTACAAACCCGCCAAATTCAAAATTTCTTTTTAAAACTGTTTGGGCTTTCCCTTTTTCTCCCTTTCTGAGGTTATTTTTTTTTATCACATCTCTTTTTCTTTTCTTTATAAACCTTGCCTGAATATTACCCCGCCTCCTGCTTTTTCCAAGTACTTTCAATTTCACTTTCTTAGATATTCCTTCTACTTTTCCATTCTTTCTACTTTTTTGGAATCATATCGTTTGCCTACTCTTATATAATTTTCTTTTTTCTTCTTCTTCTTCTTGCATCTGAATGGATCAGTTCCCACTCTGCCTGTTTCTTTTCTTCTTTTCAGGCTCCTTTTGCTTCTTCATCACTTTTTTTCTCTCAGTATCCACTGTGTTATTAGCTCCGCCCACTACCCTTCTAACTTTAACACCTGCTCTCCCTTCCCTTTTCTAATAATTTCCCGTCTATATTTCTACAAGTTGTTATCATTCATAGTTTTAACTCTCCTATTTTTCTTTTCAAGCACTCACAACTACATTGCTCTCCGCTTTATCAAACCTTTCTCTGCATTCATTTTCCTTTCTTTTACATACTCTCACTCTTTATATTCTTTTTTCCCCCAATAGCGTCCTTGCTAATGTGTTGGTCTAGCAAGCCAGCAGGGAGTTTTGAGTGCATGACTTTTTTAATAGTCTCTGAACTTCGCTGGTAGTATCAAGCGAAATATTAGCTTTTCTCTTTTCCCGAGGTACCTTCATTTTGCATCTATCTATCTATCTATCTATCTATCTATCTATCTATCTATCTATCTATCTATGTGAGTGTGAGTGCATATTCGAGAGGGAATTCATAGTTCCGTAGCCTGACAATTAGTCGTCATCTATAAAGCTTAGCGTGGCACATGGTCCGAATGTGGTGGATCCCAGGGAGGATCGAACTCATTAAAAATAGTTCGCTCGTCTAATTTGCGCACCATTCTACCACACGAAGTGCTCTGACTGGATTTTTATCAGAAATTTTCGCACAGTATAACATTTGATCCATATGATTAATATTCACTATTGAATTAGGTGCATTGACAAAGAAGCAGAAGATTTTAAAATAGATATTTGTTATGTAAAATAAATGATTTCTGTCGTCATTAGGCGATGGGCTTATCAATATATCTACGAACGATCATAATTAATCCATTGATATTTCATCCTTTTTTCTTTATATTTTCTCATTTTTCTTTTCTCTATCTATTCTTTATCTCTCCTGCCAACATCAGATCTCTTTTTGATGGAAATCTAGACTTTCTTTCTTTCTTTCTTTCTTTCTTTCTTTCTTTCTTTCTTTCTTTCTTTCTCAATGGGGCTTAGAATATGCTGTAAGTATCCCCTGCAGAGAGGAAGCCC